>ML255971.1:89130-92270 GCA_005239495.1 Nicotiana undulata | reverse complement strand
AGAAGAACCTGGTTCTTCTTGGTGTTCCAACTTCTACTGTTTGCGGAAAAGTAATTGCAGAAATTAAAGAACACAACAATTTTACGTGGAAAACACCTGGCTCAAAAGGTGAAAAAACCACGACCTACTTCCCAGTAGGATTTTCCCAAACTCTTCACTACAACTCTGAGCCAAACAACATTTACAAAATAAACTCTTTTGTAAACCTAAGGATTAACTCTAACCCTTTGTGGCAAACTAGCCTCTAGCTAATTGCGACAACTTCAAGTTAACTCTAACTTGAACAATGTGTACCTATTACAATTTCTTCTAGATAAAGCTGAAGGATACAATATGAAATCACCTACTACAACCAACTAGACTAAAAAAGACAACATATGGAACTGGTTCTTCTAGCTGGTTCAAGTAGCTTTTGTGTCGCACAAGGATTCTGTTTGCAAAATTGCTTTGGTAATTTTGCTTTCAGTTCTTGTTTCACTTCTGTCTTTGTGCAATCAAATCTTCAGCAGGAATGCTTCAACATTTTATAACGCCAGTAGTTGAGATGTTGTTGTTTAGTTCTAGTGCAACTCTTCCTTGGTGGAAGAGTTTGTGTTCATCTCAACTTCCTCGATTGTTTCTGTCCTTGCTGAATTCGAGCTCTATCTTCTTATCACTTTGCAACCTTTTCGCTGTAGGAGACAACCTCTTAGTTCACAAATAATTCACATATCATGTTTATCTCCTGTGCATGAACGCTTCTTGTGCCAATGGGTCTGTTTGCCCTGATGGACCTGGTTCAACTGGGTAGGCATTTGTCAATCTTCAAACCCATGCAGTGACTTGGCACAACACCTCCTCTCCGCCCACCACCACGTCGTCCGGCACCCTCGCCTCATTGGGCACGACCACCACATCGGGCACGACCACTTCGTGCGACACCAAGGCCTCGCTCGTACTGTCCTGTGTTCACATAATCAGGCTCGTGTGCCAAACGCTGATCCTCTAGGGCTCGCTGCAGTGTCCGGGCAGCCACCTGTACAAATTGACGGCTATAATCCTGCATGGCCGCAGGATCGCCGACGTGATCCTGCATCTGCAGTCCCATATGATAGACGGTATGTAATCCAATAGCTTGCAAACCGTATAAAATATAAACTACATATGTGGCACTAAATTACAATTATATAATTAATAATAACAGAAAACATACCAGGGCCTCGTGTCTCCCGGCGTATGGAACGTACCGATCGTCAGCTGGATGAATGGGGTTCCCGATAAAAAGTCGGGTAACGTGGCAGTACCATGACATATATCTCTGAATAGGCACCGCCTGCATCTGCGTAGGTGGGGGCGGAATCAACTGATCTCGCTTGTCCCAAAAATGGATCTGCGCCGCTAGCCATGTCATAAATGCGTTGTTCGCCCTGGAACGATCATCATTCTGATAATGTGTAGCCTCCCATATGGGCGGCCTCGGTATATACTGCGGACGACCAACCTGATGAAGTACCCGCTCGGAGGCACGATACTCCACAATATCGAGGCATATGAGTGGGGCAGAAGTGCTCCAAATCGTTCGACCGAACGAGCAATAATCTGGCAGGGTACCGATCAAATCGTCGTTGTATGGCGTCCAGATGAACTATCAAATAAGAACACAAAACGTGAGTATGCGCAACACTAAGTTAATCTATACCAGGTAAGTTTAGGTACATATTTACCTGTGCGCCCTCCAGCAGATCCAACACATCCCTGCAGAGGGGGAGATTATGATGAGCATCATACTCTCGTACAAGTCTACGACGGAGAACCCACCTCCTGGCTAGAGGGAGAAACAGAGGTGGTACATTAGGAGGTAATTGTGGTAGAGGTGGCTGAAACTGCAGAAACCACTCCCAGGCCCAAACCTAACATACAAAGTTGACGTAAGGTATAAGATTAATTCTAACTAGGTAGAATTGGAACTAATGAACATATTATTCGAATATGTTGTCACCTGTAGAAGCGGCAGAAAACCACAAACGTCTTTCTCTATGCCCATGTAAGCTCGGCACATCTGCCTATACAAGTAGGCGAGAACAACACCACCCCAGCTGTATAAGGGTAAGTCATCTAGCAGCGCAATATGATGAAGAAATCGCAGGCTGACTAGGTTCCCCGAAGTGTTCGGGAACAAGACCCCCCCAAATAAAAGAAGCAACAACAACCTCGTATATCGAATAATATCTACCTCCTCTGTCTCGGCGGTGATAGCAGGGTGGATTACCTCTAGGTACTGTCTAATAGGGGTCAAACTCATCCGACTGGCCCCCGACGATGCAGTATAATCCTGTGGCCTGAAACCCGTGAGCCTCTACAGCGTATCCAAATAATCCGCACGCGACAAAGATCTCATACGCATAGGCAGTGAAACGGGCATGCCATCAACGGGCAGGCCATATAAAACCTCCGCGTCTTGCAGCGTGATGGTGGCCTCGCCAATGGGCAGGTGGAAAGTGTGCGTCTCCGGTCCCCACCGCTCAATCAATGCCGTGATCAAAGCCCAGTCGAGCTGCATCCGGACGATCTCAAATCCCGTGTCCTGCAGGCACTGGACTACACGGGGATGGATATCTCTATCCCTCAAAAAATCCCACATGTCGTCCACTCTCCTAGCGCGGAGATTCTAGGTCAGTAACTCTCCGTCCCATATATGGGCGGATCTATGATCGCCCTGTAGGACTAATAGCTCATGAGAGTAAGAGCCGGGATGTATAGGCGGCACGTCCATGTCGTCAAATGTAAATTTAAACAACATTAATTGTATGTTTAATCTGTATATTAAATAATTAATTTTTTGAGTTATACAATTTTTAAAGTTATACAATATTTAAATGGACATGGTATATATATCTATTGGGTTCCATGCTCGATATTTGAGGCCAGTAGCACCAAACTATTATGATTTCAATTTCTTAAATAATGTTAAGTGTGTTTGTTTTATAAATTAAATTATTAATTTTTTATTGTTTCATTGTACAAAGTATATGTATATATCTATGGGTTCCAGGCTCGATATTTGAGGCCCCGTAGCACCAAATTATCTTGATTTCAATTTTTTAAAAATTAAGCGTGTTTGTTTATTAAATAAAATTATTAATTTTTTCATTATTTAATTG
>ML255971.1:56630-86630 GCA_005239495.1 Nicotiana undulata | reverse complement strand
GGCTCTACATTTTACTACGCTTAAAGGCTCTACATTTTACTACGCTAAAAAATAATCTAAACTAAATATAAACAACAAATACATTTTAATCACATAACATTTACAAAAATACATATAACATACTAGTTTCGCAAATAAAACACAAAACGACATGGAAACACAAATATATATGTCCGGATATTAACAGACAAATTTATTTCACAATTTCATATTTTTTTATAAAATACTAATATCTAAGTCCGGATAAATGTAACATACTAGTTTCGCAAATAAAACACAAAACGAAATAGGAACACATTCAAATCAACTAATATGCATTATTATACAAGTTTCAACATAAAATAAATCGAAATACCTCGATTTAATATTTTCGGAAAGCAAATTGGTTGAAAAGTTGAGTCCGAAAGAGTGAACCCACAATAATACGATGCTCTACTCCGATGTGGGACCTACGTTCTGAACCTTTTGTGTGACGGGGGACCCGCGATTTTTTTTTTTTTTACTGTGATGAGTGGGGAGGGGGGGGGGGGGGGGCAGATTTAGAGTGAAAGTTAAAAAAATGGGGGAGGGAGATCGGGGAAGACGAAGGGGATTAAAATAAACTGGTATAGCGCTCAAAAAGTGGGCGCTATGCCTATAGCGTACAACAGGTCCGCGCTATACCTGTGCAGGCTTTTTGTTAGAGGTATAACGCACAAATACTGGGCGCTATACCTTAACGGCTATAGCGCCCAGTATTTGGACGTTATATATACTTTGGTAATTTTTATTTTATTTTTATATATGCTTATTAGTGTTCTCTTTGTCCAAAAGAACATTATTTTAATTCCGGACTCCTTTCTTCTTTGCACAAAAATACTATAGGAGTGCTGTTTGATTGAAAGGTACAAAGGTCGATCTCCTTTACATAAAATTCGTGTATGATAGTTTACCAATTACTAACTTCTTTTTAACCTGCATCTGCTCTTTTTATGAAAATACTAAAACTTCTGTCCTTATCATATTCATGCATTAGGAGTCACATAAGAATTTTTATTTATGCTATATTAAAAGCATGATGACCTTTAACTAAATATATATATTTTTTTATTCTTTAAATATTTATTTTATATTAGATAAAATTATAATTTAATTTCTTTTATATTTAGAATTTTGGAATCGACTAAAATTCTGGTTGTTAACTAAATAACAAGTCCTAAAAATTAGGACTTTGGATTCAAATAAGATTTACCTTATATAATTTATTTCCTTATTTGAACTGTACACCATAATTATATTTCCTTTCAGATTACTTTTGCTAATATTTAGAATTAGCAACGCCGGAAGCTAAGCAAAGTCATAAAGATGGCTGACCACGAGCGGGCAACGCTCAGACCTGGAGGTGGTGGCTGGACTCGTCGCAAAGTTCAGGAGCGAGCAAGACTATTTTGGTGAATGCAATAAGAATCGATTGCTCGATGCAGCAGAGTTTGAAGAAGTGCACGATGAGTTTGTTTGACTATTTAACAATGAATTCTTATTTTATATTTAACATATATTAGTTTGAATTCGCTAGCAGCCATGTGTGTTTGCAGATATTCAAGTTCAAGTTTCCTAAATAAAAAATAAGGTTCAAGTTTGGAGGAAATGATATTTTTGTATATTTTCTTTTCTTGCGTGTTGAAGAGCTTCAAATGTTTTGAACTTGGGTATAATTTGGTACAAAAAGCTCCAAAAAGGTCTTACACAAGTGCACAAAGCCCACCACAAAAATAAATAAATCAAGAATATTTAAGCATATTTGATCGACGAAAAAGAATTACATTATATTTTTACTATATATTTTAAAAATATTTGTCAGAAGTTAGTAGTAACGTTGGTGTTATTAAATTGTTCGCGAAGTGTGTGCCTAAGCTAGGGGATCCAGAATTTCAAGAGAATTGGTTGTAAAGAGGTGTATCTATAATTAATATTTGACGGGTTTAACTTTAGTCTCTTGCCATGAACTCACTATACTTTTGAAATTATAAGTTCAAAATTATATTCTTTTGAAATTTTAGTAATTTTTACAACTATTTATACTCTATGCTGAAAACAAGACCGTTCGGAGTAGAATTTGAACCACCAATTTCACTTGTAAAGGTGCACCCAATAATAATTTTACCATAAAAGTCTTTGAGCATGGGTGCACATACATATATTTAAGTAATTTTAAAAAAATATAATATTATTATACATGCTTTAGAAAAAAGAGTATGAGTTCACATGAACTCATACCCCTTGGATACGCCTCCGCCTAGCTAAGGATATATGTAATATGATTGAATACTATATAGAACAACAATTTTCATAGCAAAGTTGAAAGCATTAAACTTATGGAAAAGGCAAATCTCAAGAGATTTAGACTGAACCTTCACCTAATTAGTCAATCTATAAATATTTAATACCCGCCTTATACATGGGTAAGAGAAGATTTTATAAAAAGTCAAATTAAAATCTTATCTTACCCATGTGTAAGGTGGGTAATAAATATTTATAGATTGACTAATTAGGTGAAGGTTGAGTCTAAATCTCTTGAGATTTGCGTTTTCCATGAGTTTAATGCTTTCAAGTTTGCTATGAAAGTTGTGGTTCTATATAGTATTCAATCATATTACGTATATGCTTAGGCATACACTTCGTGGACAATTTAATAGCACCAACGTTTAAATAATAATAAAATTTAAACAGTTGACGTATTACGACCCATCGTGGATATGGTGCCGGAACTAAGAACCAACCTAGTGCAAAGGTTGGACGACCTGGACTGCAGAATGCTCCAGGCCGAAGTTGACATAGAAAACATGAGTCGCGACTCTGAAGGAGACTGGCAAACGGCAGCCACCGAGGCAGCTGAAATTTTGGTAAATTCGAGGGCCTCCAACAGGAGCGTGCCGAGGATTTAGCCTACAGGACACAAGAGGCAGACATGGTGACTGCCATGCAACAAACTATAGACAACTTGACAGGCCAACTCAATGTTGTCAATGCTGCTCTACAAGGCTTGCTTCGAGGAGGTGGAAATCAAATTGGGGGTGCTGTGAACCTCGCCCATGGCACAAAAACTGAAAACTCTTGAGCCAAAGCCATACAGTGGAGCTAGGAATGCTAAAGAAGTAGAAAATTTTATCTTCGACATCGAGCAGTACTTCGATGCCGTGGCAGGCCTAAAAGAAGCCAAGAAGGTAGGAACTGCTGCCATGTATCTTCATGGTGATGCTAAACTCTGGTGGCGGGTGAAGTAAGAAGCCATCAGGGCCGGTGAAGATGCCCTGAATACATGGGCATAACTGAAGGCAGCCATACGCCAACAGTTCTTCCCTGAAAATGTTGAGTACAATGCAAGGAGAAAACTACGGGAGCTCCACCAGACCAAATCAGCGTGGGATTACGTGCGAGAATTCTCCACGCTCATGCTGAACATCCGTGACATAAGGGATAAAGACAAGCTTTTCACATTCCTGGACGGGTTGAAACCTTATGCCCGCATGGATCCGCAAAGACAAAGGGTAGATACCCTATCCAAGGCGATCCAAGCAGCAAAATGCCTTGGGGACTATCACGTAGAAACTCGGAAGGAGGCCTCAACCGCCTGTCCGAGCGGGATACAAAGGAGGACAACCTAACAATGGTGGCCCTAGCAGACGTGGGGGAGATCGGAGTGCAGCCAAATCTAAGGCTCCTTCCTCAGGCAGAAACAGTGTTGCGTCAAACAACAATGATCGGGGGAGAACGCCCATCAAGCTTTTGATGATGGGACGGATGACATTGTGGTTTATAGCCAAACACATTGGAATAATGACTGCCCACATGTACAGATGAACGCCCATCAAGCTTTTGATGATGGGACAGATGACATTGTGGTTTATAGCCAAACACAGGATGAACACCTAGAGCACTTGCGGAAGGTCCTAGCCCGATTGCGGGAGCACGAATTATATGCAAAGCTATCCAAGTGCTCCTTTGCTAAAAAACAGATTGACTTCCTCGGACATGTCATTGAGGAAGAGAGGATCAAAATGGACCAACAAAAGATTCAAGCTATCACAGATTTGCCGCCGCCCAAGGATATCTATGCCTTGAGGGCGTTCCTTGGCCTATGCAATTTCTATCGGCGATTTGTGAAAAATTACTCCTCATCGCAGTACCATTGACAGAACTCCTAAAGAAGGTCACACCTTGGGATTAGGGTCCTAGGCGAGCAGAGGCCTTCAACGCATTAAAAACGGCTATGTCTAGTAGCCCCGTATTGTCCCTCCCTGATTCGGCCAAGCCGTTCGAGGTACAAACGGATTCTTCCGACTATGCTCTTGGCAGGGGTCTTACTACAAGACGGGCATCCCGTAGCATACAAGAGCCGAAAGCTGAAGGATGCACAGCGACGCTATGCTGCCCATGAGAAAGAACTACTGACCGTCGTTCATTGTTTACGCCTTTGGAGGCGTTATCTGCTGGGATCCTCATTCGTGGTCAAGTCAGACAACAAAAGTTGTTAGTCATTTCATGACCCAGCCAAAGCTGAATGGACGACAAGCCTGGTGGAAGGAACTCCTAGCCCGGTGGTAGGAACTCCTAGCAGAATTTCACTTCAACCTGGAGTACCAAAGTAGGAAGACTAATCATGTTGCTGATGCACTCAGTCGGAGAGTTGACCTAGTGTCAGTGTGCGTACTCGCCACCCTAAGGGGGAACGAAGTAGCTACCACCATAAAAGACGAGATACATGATCTACTCATCAAGGATCGTGCTGCACAGTATTTGGTTGATCTAGTAAGACAGGGCAAAACTCGCCAGTTCTACATGGAGGATGGTTTCTTGAAGGTAAAAGGGAACCAACTTTATGTTCCTAAAGGAGGAGATTTGAGAAGGACTTTTCTGGAGGAATGTCATGACACTCTGTAGGCCGGCCATCCCGGCGAAGAACGCACCATGGCATTACTTTGCGGTGCATATTATTGGCTGATGATGTCGCTCAAGATGTGAGGCCTTGTATTGTATGCTAGAAGGACAAGTCCGACTGCTTGACACAAGCGGAACTCTTGGAACCACTAGCAGTCCCAAAGAGACCTTGGGAAAGCGTGTCTCTGGATTTCATC
The DNA here is from genome assembly GCA_005239495.1 of Nicotiana undulata. Lineage (NCBI taxonomy): Eukaryota > Viridiplantae > Streptophyta > Magnoliopsida > Solanales > Solanaceae > Nicotiana > Nicotiana undulata. The sequence continues at coordinate 81,516 of ML255971.1, read as the reverse complement.
ACCGGATTGCCCAAGGTCGGAGATCTCACAACTATCTTGGTTGTGGTGGATCGGTTTTCCAAGTATGACACCTTTATTGCATCGCCACAATATATATTAGTAGAAGATATAACTTGACTCTTCTTCTCTCATGTCGTCAAATATTGGGGCCTGCCCAAAGACATTGTTAGTGATCGCGATTCACGGTTCACTAGCAACTTTTGGACCTAACTATTTAAGTGCCTCAAATAGTTTCCTGTCTGCTTTTTTTTTCTTAAGGGTTTTCTCAAATTTTTTATTTTTAGTCCCATCTGGTTTCTTTTTATTTTTATTTTGTAATTTTGGGTATTTTGAAGATGGAGTCTCCTTTACCTACATTATTCAATTTAGGTTGAACTGAAAGTTTGATAGAGAAACCGAAGGATGGAAAATTGGGGTTTCACTTAGCAATAAAAGATCTTTCTCTGTTTTCTGGGCAATGCATGTGTTTGGATCCTGTTTTAAACAAAAAATTTTGGTCATCTTGAACTTTTGGGGTAGTATTTTGTTGAATTTTATACACACATGTACATAGATATGTTTAATTTTACTCGTGCATATTCTTTTCCTCACAATGAACCAATTTAGCTTAAATCACCGTATTTTTCTTTAGTTGGGTTTATCTTCTTCTTTTTTCTAGAAATTATTTCTATTAGTTTTCATAAAATCTCTATTAAACTGATTAATATATCGCTTACTTGAATTATGTTTAATAGATGAATTTTTGACATTACGAATGCTTTTGTGATTCATTTAGTTGGAATATAATGATTCCAAAAGTTTGATTTTGCAGGTTCTTGTCAAGCGAAGTTGTTAATTGAAAGGGAAAAAGAGGAATATTGCTTCAACCGTACCATGTAGTTCATGCACTTATTTGTTTACCTTTACTTACTTTCCTTTGCAATTGCAATAACTCAATAAAATTGCAACTATCTCCAAACAAAAAAAATTGTTATCCTTATTACATGAGATGTTCTATTGCATTCACGAAGACATCCAATAATAAGTTCCTTCTTGCCATATTTGGACAATGGGGAAAGAAACTATAGGTGTTTTGAAAATACTTATTGGGTTTTACCATGTATTCATTTCAAGTCATTGCAGTTCTAATTCTTTGTTGATATTTGTTAGATGACTAATATCCTTAGATTGAAAAAGAGAAAATTGGATCCATGATTGCATTCTAGCCTCAGCAGCCATGAGTGATATTTGTTAAAATTTGGTTACGGTAATACCAAAAAATGAAAGATAAGGTGTGTTTTTGCTTTGGACTGTGATTTTTATAACGTAATGAACCCGGTCCTTGATGATTTGTGACTTTAAATGGAAAGTGTTCTAATATTATGTTTGATGTTGAGCTAAGTTGAAACATGTTCTATGCTTCTTGAAAATACAGAGTTTGTCATCATCAAAAATGGGAAATTTGTTTACCTAGGCCATTGTGGTTTTGATAAATGACAAAGGAACGCGTGCAGGAGCCAGCTCCATGGATAGTGTACACATGTAACGTACAAAATTAAGCAAAAGGCATGCACGTGAAAGGGATAAGTATAAGTGATTATTTCGGATAATCCCCTAATGAAAAGGTTGCATATGATAAGGATCAAGACTCCTCACTTGAAGAGAACTCTATCCAAGATAAGTGAATAGTTAGAAGTTGAAGTTGACTAGAACTCTTCCACCAAGGAAGAGTAAAGCATTAGAACTCTAGTTAATCTTTATTTACTAAATCTATAAATATCAATATTGTTCTCTTTTATAGGTGACACACAAATAAAGAAGTGAAAGCACGAATTGAGAGCAAAATAACAAGGCATTTTGTGAGCAATTCCTGTGAGACTCAAGAGTGTGATCCTGAGCTACACGAACCAGATAGAAGAACCAGTTTCATAAAGAGTTTTACGTGTTGTCTTTACTTCCAGTTCAAAGGGTAGTATGCATTTTGAGTTGTACCTTTCAGATTTCTTAGAAGCAAATTGTACTAGGTACTTGAGTTGTATTATTCAAGTTAGAGTTAACTTGAAGTAGTCGCAACAGCTTGTGGTGTGTTGCAACAAGGGTTAGAATTAATCCTTAAGTTTGCAAGAGTTTGTAAACTTTGTTGTTGGCTCAGAGTTGTAGTAAAGTGTTTGGGAAAATCCTACTGGGTAGTAGGTCGTAATTTTTGAGCAGGGTGTTTTTCACGAAAAAATCCTTGTGTTCTTTACTGTTTGCATTATTTATTTCGCAACTGTAGTGTAAGGAACACATAGAAGAGCCACATCCTCGATAGTACAGTAATTGATTGCACACGAAAATCGGACACCACACAAATCATCCACCTCCCACCCCCTCCCCCTCTATGGTACTGAAGTATAAAATATAAGGGTATTATTTGGAATTGGACTTATCCACAGAACGTTTTTTACGTATTATTGTTCGCATGCAATGTATAGGTGAGTCCAGGATTTGAAGTTCATATGTTGTGCAAACGACCTCAATTTGGTCTTACAGTTATACTGAGTTCACGTCAAATATTTGTAAATATTTATTAATTTTTAAAATATACACAAGGTTTAGGCACCGCATTGCAATGCACCCACTATGTCGAAAAGACGACGAAGAGATACTGAAATTTAGGGTGTGTTTGGTATAACGAAAAATATTTTCCAAAAGAGTATTTTCTTGGAAAAAGTAGTAATCTTATTCATTTTGCGGTGTTTCGGACGCAAATTATGGAAAACAACTTCTCAAGAGTATTCATAAATAATTTAGATACAATAAACATGAAGACATAAACTTTCGAACCAACAAATTTCATAAACTTCTGAACCGCTAAACTTTCAAAATCGCAAAATTTCGAACCTGTAAACTTTATAATTTCTTAACCCGTGAACTCATAACTTTGTAACTTGTAAAATTCAAACTTGTAAACCAAAAAATAAAAAAACTAAAACTGAAAATATATAGGTTTTTAAGAGGGGGATGTGTGTGCTGAAAAAATGAAAAAACAGAAATTTGAAATTACAAAAAAAGTAAAAAAAAAAACTTTTTTGTGGGGGGTGAAGTGGGGGCCGTGGGTGAGGTGGGTGGTGGAGAAAAAAAGAAGAGAAAGGTGAATTTTTTTAAAAAAAAAAGCAAAAAAGAAAAATACTTCTTTTGTGCGGGGTGAGGGCCAACAGGGGGGATGGCAGTATGGGGTGATTGGTGTTGAAAAACGGAAAAAATAGAAATTTGAAATTATAAGAAAAAGTAAAAGAAATAAAAAATTTGCAGGTGGTGGGTGTAGTAGGGTGGGTGGTGACGGAAGAAAAAACTAAAATTTAAAAAAAAAGAAAAACCATTTTGGAGAGAGGGCGAGGGGTATGAAGGCATGGAGTGAGGTTAGGTGAGTGAGTGTGACGACCCCACCTGAAAAATTTGCTGCATAGTTTAGTTCTCATTTTCATTTTTCACTTTGGCTCTTTCTAGGTTGTTCCGCTCTCTGCTGCTTTTTTTCTATGGGTTCCTCTTCTTCCTATTTCCTTATCTTTTATTTTTTTGTTATCTGATTTTGGTTTTTCCTTTGAGTTTTTTTTGTGGCTTTTTTGTTTCATGAGACAATTATTGAAAAATTGTTTGTGTTCATCCATTTCGTTTTATAACCCTACACATATTCTTTGTTGTTTTCACTACTTTTTCAAAAGTTGCTCAACGATTTTGTATCAATACCTCATTGTATTAAACTTCTGGTTATTAACTTTTCTATAGTTCTTGGGGTGGATTTCGTCCTTTTATGCCCAGTTACATCGCACCTGCGCCATCGCAGGTGCGGCCTTCACTTGAGCCCAAAGAATATGCTTCTGCAGAAAAAGGTACACCCCCGCGCATGCGCACCTGCAGCTCACGCGTCGCACCTGAGATTATGGACACATCTGCAATCCCCTCCTTCGCAGAAGCGAAGTCGTTTATGCAGAACCTTTTTCGCACCTGCGAGCCTAGACCTAGGATGCCTTCTACGCTTCCGTTCTCCCCCACACACTCGCGAGTTCGCACCTGCGGTCATTTCCTCCACATGTGCGATGGCACCAGAAGCTGAAAATTTTCAGAAATTGCGCATGTCCAAAAATGATTCGATATCGATCCGAATCACACCCGTACCTCCCAAGACCTGTCCGAATATACAAACAAGTTCCAAAACACCTAACAGACCTACTCGAGGCTAAAAACCACATCAAACAATAAGAATTCAATGAATTGCAAACCAAATTCAAGCCTACGAACTATGAACTTCCCACTTTCGAAACCAACACCGATTAATACTAAAACAACTCCGATTGACACCAAATTTTGCAAAGAAGTCATAATTGACATTACGGACCTATTCCAACTTCTGAAATCGGAATCCAACCCCGATATCAAAAAGTCCACTCCCGGTCAAACTTTCAAAAATCTTCTAATTTTCCAACTTTCGCCAATTTACATCGAATTGACTTACAGACCTCGAAATCAACATCCAGACACGCTCCTAAGACCAAAATTACTCTACGGAGCTATTGGAACTATCAAAACTCCATTCCGAAGTTATATTCTGACAAGTCAACCTACGGTCAACTCCTATGACTTAAACTTGCAACTTAAGGACTATGTGTCCCATATCACTCCGAAACTCTCCCAAAACCAAAACCAAACACCCCGATGAGTCATGTAACTACAATATAACCCAGAGGAAGCATAAATTAGGGGATCAGGGCTAAAATACTCAAAATGACCGGTTGGCTCATTACATCTTCCCCCTCTTAAAACAAATATTCGTCCTCGAACGAGTATAAAGACATACATGATGTGGTGAAAAGACGAGGATAACGGCTACGCATATCGTGCTCCGTCCCCCAAGTCGCCTTCTCGACTGGCTTACCCCTCCACTGAACCTTCACTGAAGCAATGTTCTTCAACCTCAACTTTTGATCCTGCCTGTCCAAAATGGCCACTGGCTCCTGATCGGCGCCCACCTGTACTACTAATAAGTAGCAAGGAAGGGGTCGAAGCAGATTTTACGCGAACGAGTCGGGATCGATATCCACATAGAGTTATGTAAATGGGAGTTGAATTTCTACTTAACCTAGTGGTGTTTCAAGTTCTTAATTGCACTTCTCAACATAAGAGGTTTTGTATTTATACTATAGTTAAGACTAATAAAGACAATTGTCTAGCTATCTATGATCTTTTTGTAGATTTTTCTCAAGTAATTAAAGGCACTAGGGCTGTGACTTACTCGTAGGCGAGTGACTAATGGAATCTAAAATCGAGGATAACCCTGTGAATTGTGGGTGAATGATATAACCTCATACTAAATTGCTCACCAAATACCTCTTGGTAATTTGGGTAACTTTGTCCGAATTGGCTTTCTCAAGCACAATTGGGTGTTCCAACAAATCAAATGAAATGGCTCAAGTCGGGTGTAACTATCTCTAGTATCCACCCTTTTATTGGGGCTATTAATCTCTTGAGTTCACCCCAATACCTGTTTAGCCTATTTACCTAGACTTGGGTCATCTCTCTCAAGAATAACCCTAGTCATGAGGGCATGAAATAGTGTGTGCAACCACTAAATCTGAGAATTATGCATGAAATAGACTAAAAATCAAACACCCAATCAAAAATTCATCCTAAAATAGAGGACCCATTAGTTACCAACACGAGGGTTGGGTCACAACCCTAGCTTAAGGATCTAACTACTCATTTTCAAGCAAGAAACTAAGATAGATGATGAAATTGAACACATAAATGTTGATTACAGGAAAGAATTCTAAGAAATATTGTAATATCTAAGCTAAAATTACTCAAAACAGAATAAAATAGTTGTTCACATGCTCACTTTAACGTCTGATGCCCTAAAAATGAGAAAAAGATGTATTTATACTAGGCTGAAAATACTGGACAATATTGCCCCTACGGAGATTTCGCTCCCAGCGGAATTCTGAGCGCTCCAACGGATGGGCTTCCGCTGTAGTGGAATAATGACCGCTGCAGCATTTCTGGATTTGTACGTTCTCTGGAACTTCATTCCGCTCCCAACGGAATAATGTAGCACCGCAGCGGTCCCTGAAAATGCGATAGCGGAATAATACCGCTGACCGTGTTAGTGTACAAACTCCAAATTGCTGACTCTCTAATGTTTGGAACACTCCCAGCGTAATTTAGAATGCTGCAGTGGTAGAGAAAATGCTGTAGCAAAATTGCAGCGCGATCAACGGTTCAATTTGCCTTAAAAACCTGCTCTATGAAGTTTTGCAACGGGGCAGAGGATGGAATTCCGTTGTAGTGAAGTGACAACCGCTACAGTGGAATACTGGCGTGGACCGCATTTCTGCTGGGTTCTGGGACAATGCAAGATTCTGCTCCTTTTGAGTTATTTTAAGTCAATATTTTCAATTCAACTCAATTCCTGCAATTTAAACAACTTGTATCAAGTTTTAGGAGTATCTTAATCAATTTCATCTCAAAACCTAAGAAAACGAGAGTAAATAATAGGTACAAATCACTAGTTATCAACTCCTTAACATAAGACAAATCCGTGTCCAAATAAACGGAGCTGAAGTCTAACAGAGGAGACAGATTGCCGTGATACTTCTGGAGCATATAAACTTGGAATACTGTATGAATTGCATCTATGGTAGTGCAAGCGTGTAAGCCACCTCTCCAACCCTCTCAAGAATCTCAAAAGGTCTGATATACCTAGGGTTTAACTTGCCATTCTTCCTGAATCTCATAACACCCTTCATGGGTGAAACTTGGAGCAATACCAGCTCCCTAACAATGAATGCAACATTGTGAACCTTTGACCCGCATAACTCTTTTGTTTGGATTGGGCTGTACAAAGTCGATCCTGAATCAATTTAACCTTTTCCAAAGAATCCTGAACCAAGTATGTACCCAATAGCCTTGCCTCACCCGGCTCAAACCAACCCACCGAAGACTGGCACCGCCTACCATACAAAGCCTCAAACGGGTCCATCTGAATGCTCGACTGATAATTGAGAATCCGCAACTCAACACTTTGGTTGTCGTTCTAGCTCCATCATAGTGACCACCTTATGGTGAAGAGTGTCAAGCCTCAAGAATTTCCACTTTTTCCTCCTCCGGTACACATCGCCGAATCACACAATCAGTACAAATACGAAAGAGATACCGCTCATCCCAATAATAGTCAAGGAAATCTCGTTTGAGCTTCTTCCTTTGGTTTGAAAAAAACTCATTCGGTACAATACCACTCACAAGATAATTGGCTAAGTCGGCGAACCATGGAATCCCGGTCATTGAAATGGCTAGAAGTTGCTCGTTGGGGAAAGAATCATTTATCTCAATGCCTTCATGTGGCCTCCCCTCATCCTCCAAACGAGACAAGTGGTCCGCCACTTGGATTTCACTAGCTTTGCGGTCTTGAATTTTTAGATCAAACTCTTACAATAAAAGCACCCATTGCATTAACCTTGCCTTTGATTCTTTCTTGCTCATCAAATACCGATGCACCGCATGATCGATGTGGACAATAACCTTTGTACCCATCAAGTACGGGCAAAACTTCTCCATAGAGAAGACAATAAAAAGGAGCTCTTTTTCTGTCACTGTGTAGTTGACTTGGGCATCATTCATGGTCTTACTAGCATAGTAGACTGGATGGAAGATTTTGTTGATACGTTTCCCCAACACCACTCCAACCTCCACATCACTTGCATCACACATGAGCTCGAAAGGAAAGCTCCAATCCGGTGAGGGGATAATAGGAGTAGTAGTAAACTTGAACTTGATCAATTCGAATTCCTTCATACAATCCTCATTGAAATGGAACTGTCATCCTTCTCCAAAAGTTTACACAAGGGGTTTACCATTTTGTAAAATCCTTGATGAATCGACGATAAAACCCCGCATGACCCAAAAAGCTCCTCACTCCCTCAACATATGTAGGTGGTGGGAGTTTGAAGATCACCTTAATTTTGGCCTTCTCGACCTCAATACCATGCTTTGAAATCTTGTGGTAAGGACTACGCCTTCATCGACCATGAAGTGACATTTCTTCCAATTCAAAACCAAGTTTGTTTCCTCACATCTTTCCAATACCTTTTCCAAGTTGTCCAAGAACTCATCAAAAGAATTCTCGACCACGTAAAATTCATCCATAAAGACCTCAAGAAAATCCTTCACCATGTCGGTGAAGATGGCCATCATACACCATTGAAAAGTCGTCGGTGCATTGCATAACCCAAATGGCATCCGCGAGAATGCGGAAGTACCATAAGGACAAGTGGAAGTAGTCTTCTCTTGGTCCTCAGGAGCAATACGAATTTTATTGTAGCTGGAATAGCCATCAAGGAAACAATAAAAAGCTCGTCCATCCAACCTATCAAGCATTTGATCAAGAAATGGAAGCGAGAAATAATCTTTCCGAGTGACTTTGTTGAGTTTCCTATAATCCATGCACACTCTCCACCCGGTGACCGTTCTTGCTGGGATTAACTTATTCTTGTAATTTGATACCACAGTCATGCCCCCTTTCTTTGGGACACATTGCACCAGAGAGGTCCATGAGCTATCGAAAATGGGGTAAACAACCCCGACATCCAACCATTTTATGATCTCCTTCTTCACCTTGCATTGCTTCATTTAATCTTCTTTGATGTTCAATGGAGGGTTTGGAATCCTCCTCCAAAATAATCTTGTGCATGCAAAAGGTGGGGCTTATACCCCGAATATCTGCCAATGTCCATCCTATAAGTTTCTTTCTCTTTTGGAGCACCACCAAAGTAGAATCTACCTGCACGTTAGTCAAGCAAGAGGAAAGAATAACAGGTAAAGTAGAACATGGGCCAAGAAACTCATACCTGAGATGTAGAGGCAATGGCTTTAACTCCTAAGTGGAAGGCTCCTCGATTGAGGGCTTTGTTGGAGGAGTCTTCCGGTTCTCAAGATCTAATGACAATTTTCGGGGTTCATAAGTATACGACCCCATTCCTTGCAATGCATTTACACATTGCACATAACCTTCCTTCTCATCATCATCATGATTAATCAATACGGCTTCCAAAGTATCATCAACATTCATCACGACACTAGCATCATCAACAATCACTTCGGTCACTAGGTCCACAAACGAACAAACTTCATTTCTATTCAGTTACCTCATAGACTTGTACACATGGACAACCACCTTTTCATCACCCACCCGGAAGGTGAGCTCACCTGATTCAACATCAACAAGAGCCTTCCCCGTAGCAAGGAAAGGTCTACCCAAGATAATAGGCACCTCATAGTCCACATCGCAATCAAGAATCACAACGTCCTCTGGAAGGATAAACTTATCAAAATGAACCAAGACATCATCAATAATACCCAATGGTCTCTTCATAGTAACGATCCGTATATTTTCAACCTCATTGATGTGGGTCTTGGTTGCCCATTTCCCAAAGTTTTGAACACCGAGTAGGGCATCAAGTTGATACTCGCCCCTATATCACATAGAGCTTTGGCAAAGTCGGCGCTCCCAATAGTGCAAGGGATTGTGAAAACGCCGGGATCTTCCAATTTCAGAGCCATCGAATGCACAATATCACTCACTTGACGTGTCATCTTGATATTCTCACAATTTATTGATATTTTCTTTGTCACCAAATCTTTCATGAACTTTGCATAACCATGCATTTATTCCAATGCCTCAACCTATGGAACATTAATGGATAAGCTCTTCATCATGTCAATAAACTTCTTGAATTGGTTCTCACTATTTTTCTTAGAGAGCCTTTGAGGGTATGGAGGAGGAGGCCTTGGCATTGGTTCCTTGGGCTACCGGTTTCGGTATGTCGATCACGTTTTCCCTAGATGGGTTAACTTCTTCTTGGGTCTACTCCACATTTTCATCAATTTAAATTCGCATTTCTTCATTATCTTGAACCACATTGCTTGGAATCTCATCTTCTTGAACCACTACATCATCATCCACAATTCTTCTTTGATTTGAGGTGGTTGACTCGCCACCCGTTTCACTCCTTGTGGTTACGACCATGGCATATCCCGTATTGTTTCCACCTTTAGGGTTCATCACCGTATCACTAGGTAGTTCCTCCTTAGGACGAGTATTTAAATCTTGCGAGATTTACCCCAATTGAACTTCCAAGTTGCAGATTGAAGTGTTGTGAGAGGCTAATTGAGCATCGAAGTCGGCATTTTTGTCCATTATTTGTTTGAATATATTTTCAATCTGTCCCATCTCATATTGGAAGAACTAGAACCTTGAGACAGATAATGAGGTGGGTTTCTTGGTTGTTGATACATCGGTGGCCTTTGAAAGCCTGACCCCCGATTCCCTTGATTATTATTCCAACCCCCTTAGTTGTTGCCTCCCCAATATCCTTGATTGTTGCCACCCCAATTACCTTGGTTGCCTTGATTGTTCCAATTGCCCTGATTATTATTATTGTTATTGTTCTAATTATTTTGATTGTTGTTACCACCACTCCAATTGCGTTGGTGGTTTTGATTGTTCCAATTTCCTTGAGATCGCCATTGTTGTTGATTCGGGCCTTGAGAATTATTTCTTTGCCATTGGTAGTTGTTGACATATTGCACTTCTTTTTCTTGCTCATTGTATGAATCACCCTGGTCAAACCCATTATCATCTTGCACAATTTTCTCCGCACGATTTTGCACTTGTTGATGTTTTTGCCTTCTTTTGTTCATCATCATATTCACACCCTCCATCCCATTCACTTGCTTAGGACCTTGAACTTGTTGGAGTTGAGCTTTGGCTAGTTGATTCATTATTGTGGTCAACTCGACAATTGCTTGCCCATGATCATGTAGTTCTTTGTGTAGGTGAATGATATTTAGATCACCTTGAGGAACATTATCTCTACTTTGCCATGCCGAATAGGTATCCGCCATCTCATCCAAAATTTGACAAGCTTCGACATATGGTGTTGTCATGAAATTCCCATTGGCAAGTTGGTTGACCACACATTGATTTGTAGTGTTGATCCCTTTGTAGAAGGTTTGTTGAATCATAGCCTCATTCATATCATTATTCGGGCACTTTTTAACCATGGTACGGTACCTCTCATAAATCTCGTGCAAAGGCTCATTGGGTTCTTGTTTGAATGCGAGAATCTCATCCCGAAGAGTAGCCATATGCCCGGGAGAAAAGAACTTGGCAATGAAGTTTTTCGCCAATTCATCCCATGTACTGGTGGAATGGTTTGGCAATCACTCTAACCAATCCAAGGCTTTCCCCTGTAGAGAGAAGGGAAATAGCCTCAACCTTAGAGCATCATCGGAGACGTTGGTCTGTTTTCTCCCCCAACAAGTATCCACAAACCCTTTTAGGTGCTTGTATGCATTTTGACCCGGAGCCCCAGTGAATAATCCCCGTTGCTCTAGCAATGTAAGCATCACATTGGTGATTTGGAAGTTGCCCGCCTTAATGTGGGGCGGGACTATGGTACTTGTGTAACCTTCATTCGGAAACACCCGATGTGGAGCCGCTCTTGGTGGAGGTGGGGGAGGGACGGGAATATTTTCATGAGGCGGTCGACCTCGCCTATTTTCTTGAGGTTCAATAGGAACCTCATCAACTTCGTCATCTCCGAGAGGATCATTATTGAGAGCCATTTTTGTACCTACAGTCGATTCACAAAAAGGTTAGTAACCCGGAAGGAAAAGAAGAAAAGTCACACACAAAGCCAAATATATAGCTAAATCCGTTTTTAGCTCCCCGGCAACGACGCCAAAAACTGATGTCGCTCAAATTCACACCACTTATTGGGATTGTGAAGCGGTCGATGCAATTATAATTAACCAACATGAGTCGTGGTCTCTTCCACAGAGAGCTTATATTAGATTAGGTATATATCTCGATTAAGTGTATGACGTGTCCAGTATGCACTTCCACATATGCAATTCTTTCTTTGTACTTTTAATTTATGCTATTGCTTGTAATTGTACGATAAGGAACAATGTTTTAGATGTTGTTATTTTTCAAGTTTATAAAAGATCTAGGGTTGTGACTTCCACCTAGTTGGTTACCTAACTGATCGAGAGCTTTAGGGCATGTTTGGTTGACAGGATATAATATAGCAATCACACGTGATTACCCACTCTATACCTCTCATTAGTTTGAGTGATTTGCCCACTTTGGCTTTCTCAAGTCCAAACGGGTATTTCACAAAACAAGTGATAGAGGCTCAAGTTGGGTCTTACTATCTCTAGATACAACCCTTTAATTGGGGCTATCATATTCTTGAGTTCACCCCAATTTCTTGTTAGCCAAGTTTTCCTAGACTTAATCTCTCTTTCTCAAGTAGAGACTAAGTCAATTAGGCATGAATCAACGTTTGCAACCATCAATTCTTAAATTCAAGCAAGAACTAGGCTAAATATCATATACCCAATCATAAACAATCCCTAAATCAATCACCCATTAGGCACCCATACTAGGACTGGGTCACAACCTTAGCTAAGGGTTTAGCTACTCATACGCAAAATAAATAAATTAAAGAAGAAACTAAGATTAAACTCATAATAGATGATTAAGGGAAAAAAAATTAATGTTAAAATGATAAAAAATTATAATGTTACCCAAAACAGTAAAGGAAAAACAACTATCTATTCTCAAGTGTTCAAACGTGACCAAAATTTGACAAAAATATCTATTTATACCCAGCTAAAATTATCGAACAAAATTTCCCTGCAGAGGTTATGCGGTCGTACAATTCTGTGTGCAGTCCGCACTTTGAAGTTGACTTGATAGGATAGACTTTTGCGGCCGCACAATTCTGGGTTGTGGCCGCACTTCTTCAGATTTTGCGAACCGCACAATTTTGAGTGCGGCCGCACTTTTGATCTTGAGCTAAAAGGAGAGATTTCTGCGGACCGCACAATTTTGAGTGCAGCCGCACTTTTGAACTCTGCGGCTGAACAATAATAGTGCGTTCCACATTTCTTTAGGGACTCAAAACACCATCTCTCTGAACTTTGTCTTCTGCGGCCGCACAATAATTATGCGGTCCACACTTTGTGAAGGAATTTTGACAGTCGCTCTTCATAGTCTGCGGCCTCACACAATATTGTGCGGTCTGCACTTCGCTCTTTTTTGCTTTGTTTTGGTCCTTGCCCAATTTTACTCCTTTTTGAGTTTATTTTTATTTCTTTGGCTCATTTCCCAATATTCCTGCAAGAAAGCACATTTCATTAGCTTTCGGGAATACCTTTAAGCATTTTTGAGCTAAAATTAAAGTAAAATAGTGCCAATAAGTGGTCAAAATCCCTACTTATCACCTACCGCCTTGCATCAACACCGCATCGAGACCAATACACGATGCATCATAGTACACAATATAAGACCCCGAACCCGAAGGCAACACCAACACTGAGGTTGCGGTCTAAGCTGTCGTGAGATTTTGAAAGCTCTCCTCACACTCCTCACACTCCTCGGTCCATCTAAACGGAGCACCCTTTTGGGTTAGTCTGGTCATAGGTGCTGCAATAGACGAGTAACCCTCTACAAATTGGCAGTAATACCCCGCCAAACCAAGAAAACTCCGGATCTCTGTAGCTGAAGACGGTCTGAACCAACTCTGCATTGCTTTAATCTTCTTCGGATCCACCTTGATCCCCTCACTCGATACTACATGAAACAAAAATACCACAAAATCTAGCCAGAATTCACACTTTGAAAATTTTGCATATAACTTCTTTTCTCTCAACGTCTGAAGCACAGTTCTGAGGTGCTGCTTATTATCCTCCCGGCTCCAGGATTACACTAGAATGTCGTCAATAAACAAAATGATGAATGAGTCAAGATAGGGAGAAAATACATTGTTCTTCAAGTGCATGAATGTTGTTGGGGCGTTGGTCAGCCCAAAAAACATCACAAGGAACTCGTACTGTCCAAACCGAGTCTTGAAGGCAGTCTTCGGGATATCTAGCTCCCGAATTTTCAACTGATGATAGCCTGTGTGCAAGTCATTCTTAGAGAACACTCTGGCACCCTGTAGCTAATCAAATAGGTCATCAATACATGGCAATAGGTACCTGTTCTTCACTTTAACCTTATTCAGTTGGCGATAATAAATACACATACGCATAGAAGAATCCTTCTTCTTTATAAATAAGACCAAAGCGCCCCAACGCGACACACTAGGCCGTATGAAGCCCTTATCAAGAAACTCTTGCAACTACTCATTTAACTTTTTCAACTTTACTGGGGCCATAAAATAGGGTGGAATGGAAATGGGCTGAGTACCCGTAACAAACCAATGCAAAAATTGGCATCCATGTCAGGAGACATGCCCCGAAAATCCGCTGGAAATACATTTGGATAATCCCTCACTACCAAAACTGACTCCACGGTAGGAGTATCAACACTAAAATCCCTCATGAAAGCTAGATAAGCATTACACCCCTTCTCAATAATACACTGAGCCTTTAGAAATAAGATAACCCTGCTAGAAACATAATCTAAAGCACCTCTACATTCTATCCCTAGTAATCGTGGCACAGGTAGCATCACAGTCTTGATGTGACAATCGAGAATAACATGATAAGGCGAAAATCAGTCCATGCCCAAAATAAGATCAAAATCTACCATACTAAGCAAAAATTGATCAACTCTGCTCTAAAAACCACCAAGAACAACTAAACACAACCGATACACACAGTCGACAACAATAAAATCTTCCACAGGTGTGTACACATATACAGGAGAACTCAAAGAATCACGGGACACACCCTAATATAGAGCAAAATAAGATGACACATACGAATAAGTGAAGCCTGGATCAAATAAGAGTGATGCATATCTTGGACATACCAGAATAATACCTATGATGACTGAGTCAGATGAAACTGCCTCCTTCCTAGCAGGAAAAGCATAATATCTGGCCTGGCCTCCCCCTCTCGGCCAGCCTCTACCTGCTCAACCTCCACCTCTAGCTGGTGTGCAGGTGGAGTAGAAACTTGTGCGACGACCATGGAGTGAGAATCTTTAGGACCCAGTTAAATACGCGGAGCCTGAATAGTCGGTAGACGTGCACCCCTTCTGAGTCTGGGGAAATCCCTCGCCATATGACGAGTGTAACCACACTCAAAACAAGCTTTCGGAGGACGTGGCCGCTGTGGTTGTCTCGGGCATGATCGCCTGGAATAACCGCTGAAAGAACCCTATGCAGGATGTGCACTAGACAATGGCGGTGCATAATAGATAGTCTAAGGCCTAGGAGTGGCCGGAATACTGCTGGAGGTTAGGAGTCCTTACCATGACGAGCTGCAACATGGGCACGTGTACCACTATATGTTCCAAAATCTCGAGGCCTCTTGGCCTCCCTCTCCTCTCTCTCCCAAGTCAACATACCGTCCACTCTCTCAGCGATCCCCACTACCTACTGGTATGCGATGTCCTCTCCAACTCTCGGTCCATGAAAAATTTGATACTGGGGTTGAGCCCTTCGATAAATGGATGGACTCGCTATCTAACAGTAGCAACCAAGGCTGGTGCATACCTAGGAAAATCATTGAACCGAACCGCATACTCCGACACGGTCATAGAACCCTGGCGCAACTGCTCAAACTCTGCGCGCCATGCGTTTCTAGGACTCTGTGGAACAAACTTCCTCAAGAACATACCCCAGAACTGAGTCCAAGTGAGTGAAGCTACCTCGGCCAGACTACCCAATTCATATGCTCGCCACCACTGATACGTCGCTCGCTTAAGCTGGATTGTAGTGAAAGAAACCCAACTAGACTACACAATACCCATAGTACGGAAGATATGGTAGCGCTCCTCAAGAAATCCCTAGGCATTCTTTGAAGTCAAACCGTTGAAAGTAGTAGGGTGGTACCTCTTGTACCTCTTGTACCTCTCGAGCTTGAGCTGCTCCCCCTCAAAAACTAATGCCCTATACTCGGCTGGGTTGGGGCGACCAACTGCACTAGTATGATCTCTGGAACCTGGTCAACCTGAACCCGCTGCTCTACGGTACGGGCGACAAGAGTCTATGGTTTTCCCCTTGCTTGCAATGTGGCAGGAGCAAGTGCGATCAACCTTTCCCAAGTGCTGAATATGCTAAAACACTGGGCGAGAGTCTCTTGTAGTGATGGTGTAGTAACAAGCGTCTCAGGTGCCTTCTCTCCAACTGGAGCTACTGGTGGCTCTTCTGTAGCTGCTCGTTTAGGTGCTCTGGTTGCACCACATGGACGTCCTCGTCATTTACCCTGACCCTGATCTCTCTAGACTCTAATATGGGGCGCGTGTGTCTTGTCATCTGGTCTGGATGTACGTGTCCTCACCATCTGTGCAAGAATAGAAAGACGGAAATTCAAAAATTCGATGTCAAAAGTTTCGCATGATAAGGAATCAAGAAACTGAAGCTTTTCCCAGCAGTTCCATAGTCTCCCGAAGATAGGTACATACATCTCCGTACCGATCTACGAGACTCTACTAAACCTGTTTGTGACCCATAACACCTATGAACCTAGAGCCCTGATACTAACATGTCACGATCCTAATTTTCTTCGTAGGATGTCATGATGGAACCTAGTCTCTCAGACTAGGTAAGCCTAAACAACATGGGAAATAGTAACTAAAATCTTATAATTTCAAAACTCCAACAATATCGTAAATAAAATTGTAAACCCAACATGTATAATTCCTAAAACATGGTGAGATATAAGTCATAATCTCTATATACAGTTGCGAACAATTCTATACATCAATGTCTTAAAAAATGTAAAGAAACAAGGAAGAACAGGGAATAAGGGGACTCCGAGGTATGCAGACGGGGTAGGTATACCTTGAAGTCTCCAAACGAAGCATCTTAGCGCGCTAATATAGGGACTAATAATATGTACCTAGATATGCACAAAACATGTGCAGAAGCGTAGTATGAGTACACCACAACGGTATCAAGTAAGTGCCAAGCCTAACCTCGGTAGAGTAGTGACGAGGTCAGGTCAAGGCCCTGCTGGTGATAATAAAAAAAAAGACATATGATATAACGATATAGTGGTAATTACCAAGAAATGAAACAATAAAGAATTTACAGAAATATAACAACACGGAATCAAGGCAGCTAATACAACACGAAAGGAAAACAAGGATTTTACATGTTAAGAAAAACAACAACCAAGAACAAATACAACAAATAGAGAAAGATCAGCAGGGGCACTCCCGAGGTACCTCATTGTAGTCCTAGATCATAAAAATAAATCATACGTTTTCCATATATCACCGCGGGGCCTTTACATTTAGTTTGAAAAATTATTTTTCCTGAAATAGCACCCCGCGTTTTAACTCACCTTATCACACCGCATGGCTTCTATTAGTTCCCTTACTAGCCACGTGTATCAAGACCACCTTATCTTACCATGCGTTTCAACAGCCGGACCTTATACCACCACATGCGCATCAATAATAACAATGGCACAACAGAAACCTCGTGCAAATAGTAACAACAACACGAAAGAAACCTCGTGAAAACAACCAAACAATCCTCTGAACAGAAACACAAATGCCTTACACATAACAACTCAATAAAAATGATGTTTCATAACTTACACTTTTCCCCAAATAAGACCATGACCGTTGCAACTCAACATCAAACTCAAAGCAAGATATTTCAAGGATAACACATGTCAAGTAAAGAATCCAACAGTTAAATAATGAATACAAAATTAAGTAATCAAGTAATTCAACTAAACATGTAGTACAAGTTGCAAATAAGAGATAAGACAAGTAAACATGTGAAATTAGTCTAAACATGGAGACTATAACATGCTAAGTAACTCAATTAAGGCATGAAAAGGAAACTACGTAGCTAAAATCGGAATTCCAACATTTAGCCTATGCACGCACTCGTCACCTTGCGTACACGCCCTTCAGATAGCACAAATTATTACAACACTACCAAATCCTAAGGGAATTTCCCTTAAACAAGGTTAGACAAGTCACTTGCCTCAAACCACGCCAAATCAATCAATTAGAAGGCATTTCCCTCGAATTTTTGACTCCGAACGGCTCGAATCTAGCCAAAACAATTTCATACTATAAATATAACTATTGGAAACTAATTTAAATAATGAAATTATGATCTTAGCAAAGACTTGAAAAATTGCCCCAAAAGGTCGACCCGAGCCCGGTCTCGGAACCCGACCAGAATTACAAATTCGAACACCCATTCGATTTCGAGTCTAACCATACAAGGATTACACAAATATGATACCAAAATCGTGCTCAATTCCCAAAATTCTGCCTAAGAAGTTTTCTCCACTTTCCCCCCAATTTCGACTCCAAAACATTAATTAAAAGTAGCAATTAACAATAGATTCATGGGAATTAATAAACAAATGAGACAAGAATCATTACCCAAACAATTACTATGCAAATTCCTAAACTTTCTGCCTTAAACCGAGCTTTCAAGATCCCAAAATGAAAACGAAGAAAAACCTTCGAAAAATCCCCATTTCTGCCCAGTTATGTCGCACCTGCGACCACACTACCGCATATGCTGCTCCGCACCTGCAGAAAAACCATCGCAGTTGCGGACTTCAATTAAACCTAAGGACTCCGTTTCTACAGAAAAAGACACGCCCCTGCAGCTCACGCATCTCATGTGCGCACCTGCGGCTTACGCGCCGCACCGACGCTTAAGGACGCACCTGTGATCCTCTCCATCGTAGAAGTGAAGCCACGTCTGTGGAACCTTTTCCGCACCTGCGAGCCTAGACCTGTGCTTCCTTCTCTGCTTCTGTGCTCTCCCACACCCACACGTGAGTTTGCACCTGTGTAATTTCCTTCGCAGGTGCGATGACACCAAAAGCTAGAAAATTCATAAATTGCACAAGTCCAATAATGATCTGATATCGATCCGAATCCCCCCCCCCCCCTAGAACCTTGTTCGAATATACCAACCAGTTCAAAAACACCTAACATACATACTTTAGGCCAAAAATCACATCAAACAACGAGCATTCAACGAATCGCAACCCAAATTAAGCCTTTGAACTTCCCAATTCTGAAACCAACGCCGATTCATACAAAAACAACTCTGATTGACACCAAATTTTTCACACAAGTCATAATTGACATTATATATCTATTCCAACTTCCATAATCGGAATCTGACCCCGATATCAAAAAGTCCCATCCTGGTCAAATTTCTAAAAATCTTCCAATTTTCCAACTTTCGCCAATTTACACCGAAACGACCTACGGACCATCAAATCAACATACAGACACGCTCTTAAGGACAAAATCGGCCCACAAAGCTATTGGAACTATCAAAACTCCATTCTAGAGTCATCTTCGGGCAAGACAACCTACAGTCAACTCATACGACTTAAACATCCAACTTAAACATCCAACTTAAGGACTATGTATCCCATATCACTCCGAAACTCTCCCAAAACCAAACCAAACACCCTAGTGAGTCATGTAACTACAATATAACATAGAGGAAGCATAAATTAGGGGATCAGGGATACAATACTCAAAACGACCGTCCAGGTCATTACACAAGGCATACGAAGAAAAAACAAATAGAACCATGGGCAAAAAAATAGATAAATCCCACTTGGGTAACTTGTTACAACTGGGCTAGGAAGGATTTAAGACTGGGAAGGACCACGTTCTTGGTTCTTGTCTTGAAACAGCTTCAGTGTATCTGAAGAATACCATCATTCTTCTCTTTTTACATAGCAAGATCACACTTGAGAGAGTTTCTCAGCCTCTACTTTAGCAAATCAATTCTTCAGCCTCTCAATCTCAGCATCCTTAGAAATTTTCTTCCACTATTTGAGCCTCCTTGCTTCTTTTGGCAGATCTAGTTCTTTTAGACACAATTGAGCCCTCAGCCTCAGTCTCCGTTTCTCGAGAATTCTTTTGAGAATTTTTCTCTTTTTGGCACTTGGTGTGGGTACTTGAACATCCTCATATTCATCTTCATTAACCAAGTTCATCTCCTCAATTTGTACTACCCCACTCTGCTTCTTCTTGATTCTTGTTGTTCTTGCTCTTGTGGGAGGAGTTTCTACACGGATAAAAGGAGCACTCTTTCTCTTAGTGCCACCCATGGTCTTTCCTGCAATCTTTTCAACTTTTCTCTTCTTCTTTTGATTGTAACTATTTGACACTTTTTGCAGCAGACCATGAAGGGGCTCCTGTTTATTTATAGAAAGAGAGGGAACTAGTTTATGAAACCGTTTCTTTAACCTATCCAACTCATATGCTGCACTTCTATCATGAGAACCATCACCTATCTCTTGTGATTCTATCCCCATACTTTCATCTATAGTATCCTCATTGTCATTAATCTCTTCACTCCATACAATCATTGCTCCAACTTCTTCAGTCAAACCAACAAGCATGGGTGACAGAGCTCCAACCACTCTTTATTCTCCCTTTTCACTCACATTTACCTCAACACCCTCGCTCTTTTTTTGTATTTATTTTTCATTTTTGTCACCAATGTCTTCAATAAAAACATTTCCCTTTTCAATACAAGCCATAGACCTAACTAAAACAAACCGATTCTGAAGATTTTCTGCAATTTTATAACTAAACTCTATGGTGGGAAAGTTAGAGATTACCTGTTCAGCTTCAAAAGAAACTGGTTCTCCCCCTCAGTCGCAGACCAGATCATCAAAAAATTGTGGTTCTTCTACTTGACTAGCTTGTAGCTTCTCATTCAATTTATTGTATTGTTTGTTGCTTGCTATAATGTTTTGTGCAATCAGTTTGATATACTTTTTTCTTGGGGTTTTGGGTGGTTAAAAGCATGGGTGAAGGTTCTTTGGATGGTGAGGAAGAGTTTTTTTTATAGAATTTTTGGGATTCTCATGGGTGTTTTCCATTTGATCAGTTCAGAAACTTGGGAGAACTGGAGAGAGTTTTGAGGTTTCAGAGAATTTGATCTTTCGAATTTTTTTGAGATAAGAGGGTAAGGTCAAATAAATTTAAAGGAGGAGAGTTTAAGTGGGTAATGATAGATTTTTAGAATTTCAAAAGTCTAATCAAATTGGGAAAGTCAATTTGAAAAGATGTTGGAGTCTTCCCTAGAATCTAGGCAATTATGGCGCGTGTGACTCCTTTTGGTGAAACTAACTCGTTTTTAATGGATAAGCTTTGAGGGAGATTGGGATTAAAATGGACTCTTTTTTTTTTATCATGATCCAAATACAACTATTTCAAAATATATAGAGTAGAGAGTACATACCATGTAATTTTGATGAACCAAGTTCTTCACTGAGAATTCTCTTATATATGTCTAATTTTTTCTAAGAAAATAAAGATGATATCATTAGAGATTAATGGGATATTTTAGCATATGAAACAAGAGTATACTAATAAAAGTATGTTACTGAGCAAAACCTAATTTAATTATTTACAAAATTCACAAATTATCTAACCAAATATTGAGTTAGAACTTGTTCCTTTTAGGTGATCTTAATAATCCCTAATGCTAACCTGTTCCTTTCAATGTGATATCCACTTAGAGCTTTTATGAATATGTCAGCTATTTTCTTGTTAGTAGCACAAAATTTCACAGTGATCAAACCTTTTTCATAGTTGTCCCTCAAAAAGTGATGCCTAACATCTAGGTGCTTCGTTCTTTTGTGATGAATCGGGTTCTTGGTCATACTAATTGCACTGGTGTTGCCACAAAAGATGGGGATATATCCTAAATCAATTCCAAAGTCAATTAATTGTTATTTGATCGAGAATAATTTAGCACAACAGTAGGCAGCGGTCACATACTCAACTTTAACAGTGGACAAGGCCATCGAATTTTACTTTGTGGCCCAAGACACAAGACATGTGCTAATAAAATGTGATATACTTGAAGTGATTTTTCTATCCACTAGAAAACCAGCATAATCAACATCAGCATATCCCACTAAATCAAAACTACTACCTTTTGGATACCTTAGACAAAAAATGGGTAGTGCTTTTTAATTATCTCAAGATCCTCTTGGTAGCCATCAAGTGGAACTCCTTTAGATTTTCCTGCAATCTGATACAAAGTCCTAAACTAGAAGCAATGTCAGGTTTACTAGCAGTAATATATAACAAAGATTCAATCATTTCCCTATACATTTTCTGATCAACAGATGAACCAGGTTCATCCAAAGCCAATTTTGTGGATACTGCAATATGAGTGTCAATTTCTTTAGATGTTCCTTCCTTGTTTTGTTGTTGAGGAATATGTTCATGGATAGGTTCCCTCGAGGTTTAAGGATCATTTCCTCTATGTTTAGTTCCCCTTGTCAGGTTGCCCTGGGTGGAAGGACCCGTTTCATCACATGTTACTTCCTCTGATGCATCTTCAGGTTGCTCTATAGTTTATTTTGAGTTTCCTACCAGTCCAATTGCTTTATCGTCTTGTTCCTGCCTCTTAGGAAGAATGTCAATTTCATCAAAAATAATATGTACACTTTCTTCTACACACATAGTTCCTTTGTTATATATTTTATAAGCTTTACCATGTGAAAAATATCTTAAGAATACTTCCTCATCACTTTTGGGATCAAATTTACCGAGACTTTTTCATTATTGTGCACAAAGCACTTGCATCCAAATTCCATAAGGTAGGATATATTTGGCTTTCTCCCTTTAAGTAACTCATAGGGAATATTCTCAGCAAGAGATCTAGTCATGCACCTATTTATG
Source organism: Nicotiana undulata (assembly GCA_005239495.1). Classification (NCBI taxonomy): domain Eukaryota; kingdom Viridiplantae; phylum Streptophyta; class Magnoliopsida; order Solanales; family Solanaceae; genus Nicotiana; species Nicotiana undulata. The sequence continues at coordinate 58,829 of ML255971.1, read as the reverse complement.
ATATATCATGCACTGTTCACAACTTTAAACTACTCCATTTTGTTGTGGAGTTCTAGCAGCAGAAAAATTATGATCTATTCCATGATCATCACAAAATTCAGCAAATTTAGCATTCTCAAATTCAGTAACATGATCAAACCTAATTGATGCAAGTTTATTACCTAGTTGTTTATGGGGTTTTTTCTAACAAAAGAAAGTGAACATGTCAGATGCTTCATCTTTAGATGTTAAAAATAGTGTCTAAGTGAACCTAGAGTAATTATCAACAAGCACCATAACATACCTCTTACCACCTCTGCCCAATGTTATCATTGGTCCAAATAGATTCATATGGACCGGTTCTATCATCCTGGTAGTACTTACCATTTTCTTGCTTTTAAAAGAGAATCTTACCTGCTTCCTCGTTGTACAAGCGTCACAAAGTTTATTTTCCTTGAACTTAATGTTAGGAAGCCCTATCACCAAGTCCTTAGAGATTAATTTGTTGAGTTGGCTTAGACTTGCATGTTCAAGTTAATTGTGTCAAAGGAGTGGATCATTATCCAACACACATAATAAAGTGTGTTCATAATCTAAAAGTGTGGACAGATCCACCACATATATGTTATTCACTATTTTCCCTGTAGAACTATCTTGTCGGTGGTAAGATTTATCACCAAGCATTTTATAAAGGTGAAAGCTACCATTCTACCTCTATCACACAATTGTGATACACTTATTAGACTATACTTCAGTCCATCTATCAAGTGGACGTTTTTAATAGAGTGAGAATCAATCTTACCAACATTTCCAACCCCAATGATCTCACCTTTCTTTCTATTTACAAAGGAAACATTACCTCCTTTAAGGTACTCAGTGAAAGGAACTGGTTCTTGCTTCCTGTCATGTGATTTGAGCAGCCATTATCCATGTACCATATTTGGCTGCTTCCCTTCACTTGGACCGGCAAAAGAAAATCAGGGGTTAGTATTAGGAACCCAAACTAGTTTGGGTCCCTTTGTATAGGTACAAGAATAAATCAAATTCTTTTTAGTCCAACTTGGCAGACTATTTTTCCCTAGACCAAAATTTCTGTTCTTTTGACTTGCATTCTCTTTTGCAGTGCATTCACTCTTATAGTGACTAGTGTTACCAAATTGTGTGTAAATCTTGTTCCCAGGGAGTGTTAGGTAATTATTTTTGGGATCCTATTTCGGTGCAGAGTTCCCAAAGCTAAGTCCCTTTCTGTTGCTACTATGGTGTTCTTATAGCCATGAAAGTGCATCAGATAACCTGTTCCATTTACATGTTCTATTAAAGCTCATGTTTAACCTTTGTCAAGTCCTCTTTGAAAACTCTTACATTTTCTTCCTTTTTGTATCGTTCATCATTAACCTTCTTTAAGTCATCCTCTAGGTTGAGTTGTATATCATTGGCTATCTTTTTTTTCCTATCCCTAACTTTAACTTTATATTTTCAGATCTATGTTCTAAGACAACTATATCAAGTGCGTGAACCTAGTTCCTCGAAGCAGTATTCTCCTTTTCAGTTTTACTAACGTTTATTTCCAGATTTTTGCATTTTGCTTTTAAAAAGGGTTACACTATTTTGAAAATTGTTCTTTTTTCAGAACTTATATTCTTAGATTCATCAATTAAAGTTAGCAACAATTTTGATAGTTTATATTTAGAAATGAGTTTAATTTTATACATAACGTCCAGAAAACTTATCTCAGATTCTATATCAGGTTCATCTTCAGATTCTCGAATTTCTATAAGAGCTAGTTCAACATCATCATCATCATCATCATCATCAATGTACTCATTTGACATGTCATTCCAAGAAGCAATCATTGCTTTGGATGGCCCTTTGTTGTAGTTCTTCTTATCATGAAGATGTTCCTTCTTCAATATCGCTCCTTTTTCCACTTGATTTCCCAAATAGGACAGTTCTTGATCACATGATTCTCTTTATAACATTTGAAGCATTCATCAATCATCTGCAAGTGATCTCCTCTCCTCTCCTTCCCCAAGGAATATTATTGATCATTGGATAATGGTGGCCTAGTAGTGGATTAACCTTCCCAATTTCAGGAGGTGCACTCATCTTGATTTTTTCCTAAGTTATTTGTCTCTTCAATGATAACTCTTTCTGATACCAATTGATGTTTTATACTTCAGTATCACAAACAAGAGAGGGGGGGGGGGGGGGGGGGGGTTT
>ML255971.1:1190-47133 GCA_005239495.1 Nicotiana undulata | reverse complement strand
ATGTTCTTCTGGGGGGTGATTCGAAGTTTGGGGGGGGGGGGGGGATCAGGTCTTCGGTCTTAACCTGAATGAAGCCCCATGACAACCCCAGTCTCGGTCTTCATATATGCTCGAAAAGGGGGCCTTGCTGGCCCGTCGAGTAAGCTTGATTAGTCCCCCTCATAAGTTTCGCGAACTGTATAAACGGAGTAGATGATTGATGGTGAACTGACGAGACACAGTTTTGTTCATGAAGTAATGAAGGAGGATCAGGATCCTCCACATAGACAAGTGGATTTTCCCTAGGGACACCTCGTATCTCTTACAAATATCTAAAACAACTGGGTCCACGGGGCCCAACATGAAGGGATAAGTGTAAACACTTAAGTACCTTCCACGTGGGTAGAGATAGCGTCCTCGGGCCCGGGGACTACCACATCCTTACCTTTCTAGTTACAGTCCTCTCGGACTATGGGAAGGACATCTTCGTTCATGTAGCATATGCACCTTGATGCTCCTTCACCCCGGTCCTTCTTGGACAAGGGTTTCTCGACTTTAAAGTCGTTCGCGATTGAACACCCCCCCGACATATACATTTTCAATGGGCGCTCGGGAGCCGATTCAGTGGCAGCCTACTCGGTAGCAGTCACTTCGGGAGTTGTCGCCTCGAGAACAACTATTTCGGGGTTGACCGTCTCAATACCGATGACCGGTTTGGAAGATGAAGAGGAAACTTGTTGAGGAGAAAATTTAGTTGTTTTAGACATTGTTATTTGAGGAAGTTAAAATTTTAAAGAAAGAATATGAAGGTTTGAAAGAACAATTTTGAAGGATGAAGAACGGAGTATGAAGATTTGAAGAAATTTTGGATAAAAACCTGAAAACAACTATGAGAAATTGAAGATCATGGATGAAGATATGACGGTTTGAAGAGGTTTGATAATAGCTAAGTAATTCGGTGATAGAAGCTTGTTCGGAAAGTATGAAAGGAACAGGGGATGTAAGCTTTTATAAGGGAGGATTGCGTCGCTTCGCATTCGGAGGTAACCAGCTGATGGTTGACACGTGTCCGAAGTCAGAACAACGCGACTGATGGGACGTTTCGACTTATTCGTTTCAACCGTAACGTACGAAGGAAGGAATCGGAGAACATCCGTCGTTCCTCATTGCTTCGGCAAACCTACTATCTGAGAAACGAGGGGTCTATCTGTATACGGGTAAAACCGAGGATAAGGAGCACTCCGATTTCTTGGTGGGGGAAATAAAGCGAGGACGTAACTACAAGGAATCAAAATGAAAGCTGGGTGTTGATACCCAATTTTTTCCTATACTATTTCCAAAAGGCATATCTACCTTCAAAATAGTACATGAGCATCAACTAATATTTTTTCATATTTTCTGCATTTTTTAAGGATTTTTATTAATTTATTCCAGTATTTTTATTATATAAATAATTATTAATTGCATCACAAATGAATTTATAACAATTTTATGGCTTAATTTTACTATTTATATTTATACTAAGCTTTAATTATTTCATAAATAGCCACATTTACCTTTTTAGGTTATAATTGCAATAGCTTTGCAGTTATAGCCCATGCAGACATTATTAATGTTGAGTAATTATTTTAAATCTTTTTTATGCACGAAAATTATTTTTTATAAATTTTTAATTATTTTTACAAATTATTTTATTAATTAATTAGGCATTTAACAAATAGCCCCTTTCAGTTTCGTTCTAATTAAATTACACCATCCCAAACATTAAAAATTCTAGCCCAAATCTACCCAGGCCCAATTTTTCGTCTGACCCGCCCATCTATTGACTAACCCTGGCCGTTGATCTCCAGAATTAGTTTCCATTTTAATTAACCGACCCCCCCCCCCCCCCCCCAAACCCTACCTTACTTCTCACTATCCGCCGTCTTCGTTTCCCTAATTCCTCCCCTTCTCTCTCAGACGCTCCCTAAAACCTAGCTATTGTCACCTGCAAAACTCCCGTCTATGGGGTTTCTCTCTATTTTCCGGCCCTTTCCAGCCTTCCACATCTTCTGGTTGTTCGACTTTGTTAATTTATGAGAGAATCTCAAAACGATTCAACCTGGTTTGTTCGAAACCTTTTCACAGGCCTATCTATGGCCATGTTCGTTTGTGAGTACTGTTTTCTTCCTATTTTTGGTTCGAATCTATGGTTTTAGACTGATTTCCTTTCGTCTCTGTCATTTTCAAAAACCCTAGTCTTATGACTACTTGGGTCTGTTCAGATCCTTGTAGATCAGAAACGTTCTGAGTATTATTTGGTATTTTTCTACGAAAACTTTCTATTTCTCTTATCATTATTTGATTTCAGCGATTTCAAAGAATTAGGGTTTCGTTCTAAGTTTTCTTCAATAGGGTTATGACTTCAAATGTTCGAATTTGATTATTCTTTACTGGTTTGATTACTTTTGTGTATGTTCTTTAAACCCTAGGTATTTCTTTTTATGGCACTGATTTCTTCAATCTTCTTCCCGTTATGTGCTTATTTTTGTCAATCAATTATTTTGGCTGATTTTGTTTAGGGTTCGAATGATATTTTCCCGTTCAAATCAGTACTTCTCTGGGATTTACCTATTTGCCTTATTTGTGACTTTAATTAGTACCACTTTCCTTAATTAAACCATTACTCTGGTTTAGGGGTTTTATATGGTATGTGATTGATTTTCTTACCTTATTTTGAACCCTAATTTGTACCGTTAATTGGCTCTCCCTATTCCAAGGGGTCTTTCTCAGATTTTTTGTATGAATTAATTGGTTAAATCCCCCAATTAACTGGTTGATTTATTTGATTACCCTTACTTTTATGAATTGTGATTCACTCTTTACCTTATTTGTTTTTACCTCACTATGTGCTATATATACTCTCATTCTGATTCTTCTGAACACACGAACACAGCCTGGATACACACACACATTTTGCTCTCATCTTTCTGCTACTTTTGTTCACTACATTGTCTAGCCGGCTGAAAGCCAAGTCTAGACCATTGAGTTCTGCATACTTTTACGTTCTGTTTGATATCCTTAACTGGTATGTCTCTATTCCTAATGTCATTCATTATACTATGAAGCTTAAACCTATGTGCTTTCTTGTCTGTTTCTTCACTTCTGCTGAATCCATACCTTTTCTGTATTTCAATTAGCATGATTATTTCTATCTTTTCTGTTTATTGCTTTTAATCAGCATGCTTACTTCTATGTTTAAGCTTCTATCTTTCCTGTTTATTGCTTTCACCAGCATGTTTAATTCTGTGTTTGGACTCCTATCTTTCCTTTCCATTAACCTCAATTAGTATGACCACTGTTGTGTAATTAAATCCTTGTCCTTTCTGTGAATTGATTTCAATTAGCATGACTACCCATGTTTTTCCTGTCCATTGCTTTAAGTCAGCATGATTACTTATGTTTCTCTATCCTACCTAGTGCCATGTAATCAGACCTTTAACCTTATGTGTTTGTTGTCTATTGCTTCTCATCAGCATCATTAGGTACTATTGAGTGCTATGGAATCTGGTTGTTATAATATGTCAACTTATTTTGTGTTAATCAACATGATTTTATTCCTGATCAGTCTCATGTGTTCCTGATTAAGGATTTCAATGTTCCTAACCCCTGCTACCCCTTATCTGTGTAGTTGTATGTTCCTAGCATGCTATATGCCCACCTAGTGTTAATTAATGAACTATGCTAAATCTAGGCAATGTGAAACTTTGCTTTGAAATGGTTGTGAACTTGTTTTGTCCCTTGTTTGATTGTTGAAAATATTTGTTCGAACTTAGAGTGCTGCAATGAATCTGTTTTCTAAACTGTTTCACTTCTAAACTATTTCACTTCTTAACTGTTTTAATTCTAAACTGTTTTACCGAAAACTATTTTTATTTTAAGCACTATTTTCCACTCCTACTCTTAGAATATCTAAGGTCATGCGCCTCCAGTGTGAGCACTTCCTAGGAGTCCATGAGACTCCTCCGAACTCTGACACACTGGGGCTGGCTCTTCCACACTTATGCGCAAAACTGTCTTCCCTAAAGGGTTCCTGGTGTGAGCATTGCCCGGGGTCCCTGAGGTCCTTGTGAACTTTGACACGCCAAGATACCATCTTGGATATTATGAGATGTTGGCACTTCAGACTTGGTTGAAGGCCTGGTTTTCCAGGTTTACTTTTGGGCCCATCCAGGATCCCTATAGTATAGTGATATCATTTATGTAATTCATTTATCTTTGGTCTGTAATAATAATTCTTGTAAAAATAGATATTGGGGATATTAGTAAAACGGGAGAGATTTTTATATATATTTTGTGGGGAATCGGGTAAAAATCATTCTCCTAGGATTGTTATGATTATCTAAATGCATTAGAAATCATGCTTATAGGATTGTTATGTGCATTAGAAAACATGTTTATAGGCTCATCATACTATTTGCTCTAAAACTTCCATTTCTAAAAATTTGCATACTCACATCAGCGTTAGAAATCCTGTTTCTAGGTTGTCTATTAATTCTGCTTTAATAACCATGTTCATAAACATTCCTATGGGCATTAGAGATCATGTTTCTAGGACTTTTATTCGCTTAAATACCATTCATATAGTTAAATCGTATAAAGTCAGTTTCATCATTTAGCAAACATGCCTATAAGGAATAAGTGTAAAAGCAGTCCCAACACCTAGATATCATGCTTATAGAGATAAACATGTAAAACATGTCCTGTCATGTTTGTGATTTTTTTTTGCACCTAGAAAGCATGCCTATAGGGTCTAAATGGATAAAACTGCTTAAAATCGATCATTGATTTATTATGATTCTGATTAACGATTAGATATCATGTTTATAGGATACTGCTGATCCTCGCCTAGGCAAGCCTATAGGACAACTAAAATTCTAAAGTTATAAAACTGTGTTATGTTTGACTGTTTGTAAATTGCCCAGATTTAGGGAGTGATAAAATCAGTAGGCAAACTGATTAGGTACTCATTGCCTCACCCTAATAAGTGATGTGTATTCTGCTTTATGCTCACTTAGATATCCTACTATAGGACTTTAAAGTGTTTTAAAACGGTTGCTTGAGACGTGCAATTGCTTGTTTATCTGTGGAGGTAAATGTGAGCCCCTTAACTGCTCCCTTTTATATGACGGTCCTATTTGTTTTGTTTGTCTCTTAGATTTTCTCCTTTTAAGCACCGTAGGTGAGTCTAGAACCACCTTAACTAGAAGTCCTAAACACCTCCAGGACCATAGGGGAGGGGAGGGTAATGCACGCATATAGTACATATTTAATTAGAACCACTTATATAACCATTAAGGGGATGGTAATTGGGTAGTAAATGATATGATGACTTGTGCGCTAATGCTATGCGTAACACTTTTATTTAAAGAAAGTTTACCGAGTATTGCACAGAAGTGATCCTATAGGCTAATAAACTTAGGACCCATTTATTCCTGTTTTTAATAATCCCTATATGTTTAAATTGCTTTATTTCCTTAATACTAGTTAACAAAAATGAGTTTGGCCAGGACCCACTGTTGTGGACCTCGAGGGGCGCCTAACACCTTTCCCTCAAGGCAATTTCGAGCCCTTACCCAATCTCGTAATGTAAACCGATTTTATGAGTTATTTACATTAGGTGCCCTAACTCACCTTAAATCCATTAGGTAACGACTCTTCAATTTCTATACCCCTTTCCCAAAAGGAAATGAGCTATCCCAAAATGTCGAAACACGGACTCCGCGAGGAAAAAGGGGGCGCGGCACTGGGAACCTCCCGTATCAAGGCCTGAACAAAGCACCTTCCCCCGGAGGCATTAAAACCATGCCCCTGATTGGGACAAAGCCTACACTACTATTGAGTAGCGAGGAGGTCGATGCAATAATTACCCAACTAAGGTCGGGATCGAATCCACAGGGAGTTAATGACTGGAATTAGGTTTATATCTAAGAGAGTTGCGGGTTTTGAGTCTAATTGCACTTCCACAAGTTTGGGTTGATATTCTACTTCTATCTTTACTCTAATGATTGCAATAAATAAAACTACAGACAATATTTTTGTTTAGGGTTTTTTCAAAAGTTTAAAGAGAACTAGGGTCGTGACTTCTACCTAGGTAGTTATCTAATGGGTTGTAAATTCTAGGAAAAACTTGATTAGCTAGAATTCTAATATAGCTATCAAACCCGGGTACTCACTCTATATCTCTATGTAGTTCGAGTGATTTCGCCAAATTTGGATTTCTCAAGTACAAATGGGTATTCATACAAATCATGTGATATTAGCTCAAGTCAGATATTACTATCTCTAGGTTTAACCCTTTTATTGGGGATATCAATTTCTTGAGTTCACCCCAATTCCTTGTTAGCCTGGTATTCCTAGACTTATCACCTCTTTCTCAAGTAGAGACTTAGTCATAAAGGCATGAATCAGTGCTTACAACCATTAATTCTTGAGTTCTAGCAAAAACTACACTAACTATCACTAATCCATTCACATTCAAGCCCTAAATCAATCACCCATTAAATACCCATACTAGGGTTGGGTCACAACCCTAGCTATGAGTTTAGCTACTCATGAAAATAGATGAAATTAAAGATGAAATGAAGATAAAATCCATAATATTAGATTATGATATAAAAATCTATTGTTTAGAAATAAATCTAGTACCAAAAATTCCGAAAACAGTAAAAGTAGACGTCTCAGGTTCTCACTCAAAACATCACAGAAGCTAAAAATGATAAAAAAAGTTCTATTTATACTAAGCTAAAAATATCTGGCAAAAATTCCCATGCGGAGGTTGTGTAGCCGCATCTGAGTGCGGCCGCACTCTTGATTTTGCGCCCGCATAATTCTGGTGCGGTCCGCGTTCTTCACTTTTGATTCTGGCTTGAGCTGGACTTTTGCGGACCGCACAATTCTAGGTGCGGCAGCGCTCATGATTATGCGGCCGCGTAAAAGTGATGTAGTCCGCACTTGCTTGATTTCTGCTTGAGACAACTCTCTGAATCTTCATCATCGCGGATCGCAAAATTGTGTGTGCGCCCGCTATTGACATCATGCGGCCGCACAATTTTTGTGTGGTCCACACTCCTTCATTTTTCCAAAGTTGCCAACTCTCTGATTCCTGTTCACCGCGGACCGCATATTTTGGTTGCGGCGGCGCATTGACTTTTGCGGCCGCACAATATTGGTGCGATTCACGCTCATCATATTGCAAAAATTATAAGTCTCTTAATCTCCTTCTTGCGGACTGCATAATTTTGCTTGCAGCCGCACAATATTTATACAGTCTGCACTGCGGGCCTCTTTGTCCAGTCTTGGTTTTTGTTCAACTTTTGACTCCTTTGTGAGTTGATTTTGATTCCTTTGGCTCATATTGAACAATTCCCGCAAGCAAGCGCATTTCATTAGTTTACGGGAACACCTTCAAGTAGTTTTGACCTAGAACACAAGTAAAAGAGAGCAAATAAGAGGTCAAAATCCCTACTTATCAACTTCCCCAAACATAAGCTTTTGCTTGTCCTCAAGCAAATAAGGTAATTCCCACCTCCACTAGAAAAAAAGGATATTTCAGCTGGCCTAAGGTGAATCAATCATGCATCAATTGGGACTAACAATTACCCTCAACACAAATGAGTTATTAATAACACAATGTTTTGACCTCTTGAGTACCATAGTTCTAATGTGACACTAGAGCAACACGAGTTGACTTTATTCACCAAGGAAGCTCGCTCTATCACGTAGGTCATTAAGGAATCCAAAATCCTCCTCTTCTACTCTCCATGAGCAAATCTCGATTCACAATGTAACACTCGAATCAAAGATTATGAAAAAGTTCGCTCTTCTCTCTCAAAGGAATGCCACAAGTCCAGCTCTAAGTACCATAAGCTTGACCCTTATGTAAATCACTACTAATGTAAGCTCACTCAACTTGAAATCATATAGGTCTTTTGCGGGAATGTAATGAAGGCTTTTGGATCAAGGTCGGACTTGTCGTAATATGATGGTTTCATCTTTCCTTAAGCACTCCATTTTCTCTTTTCGGCTCATACTTTCTTGACTCTTTGAATCATTTTCTTCTTCCTTAGGGGAACTAGAGAGACGTAATGTCACTCTTTCTTGCTCGTGACAATCATTTTTCTCCTTTTCTAATCACTCAATGCATTTCATTATTGCTTTCTTTGAATCCCTTCAACTTTCTACCTTATTCACTTTCTTTGTGACATAATTATTTTTGGCCTTTCTTCCTTTTCTTTGCCTTTCCTTTTCATCATTTGTTTTTCTTATTTGTACCTTTTATCACTTTCAAATTCCTCGTCTCTCCCCCAATCTTACGCTTTTGCGAATTGTCTATCAAGAATGCTAAGGAAAGATCGGGTGCCAAAAAGGGGTCATTATAAAACGGATAAAGGCTCGTAATGTGGTTATTGAAAGAAAAAGGGTTTCGGCTCAAAGGGGTTGACTAGGGATATCACAATTGTAGGCTACGGAAGCTTTCAAGTTTCAAAATGGATCAAGTAGAGCCTCCAATCATTTATCAAGTCGAGCTAAACTTAGAATTTCGCATAGACAAAAATTCAGGGCAAGTTCTAGACTTATTGGCACGGAACTTGGACTTACAATTAAATACCTCACCTCTCAAGCTGCTGGATTGTTAAAGAGAACAGATTCGAGGGCCCAAAACAACCCTATCTAAGAATAAAAATCAAAATGGCTCGAAGAAACCACTCGATGATTGTTTTAGTCAACACAAGAATCTAAAGGTCACAACTAGAGCTATTCTTTGATAATCAACTTTGTTTCTAACCATAAGGTCGAAGGTAAATGTGTTAGTACAAAGTTAAGCCTGCTTAAGACACTTTTATTCATTACTACTATATATACCAAAATATAAAAGAAAACAGACTCAATCGCTTAAGAAGGTTGTCACGCCATTCATCATTAGGAAGAGCCACCCAATTCACACAACATCCATCTTTCGAAAGAATCGTGGCATTAAGAAAACCAAAGGCTTATTGTTCACACAAAACGTAAAAAGAGGCTAACCACCTAAAACGAAGCTACTAACGTAAATAAGAAGTTATGCTACTAAGAAAAACAACAAAATAAGTTATGAAGTAAACTACGGAAAGTAAACTGAACATATACAAATGAAGTAAAGTGAATATATACATAATGGAAATGAATATATACATCAAATGGTAAAAATATATACATACCAAAAGGGAAAATAAAGATAAAGAAAATAGAGTAATAGTTATTACATACCAAATGTCAAAGTCATATCAAAATGAACGCCCCTCCCCAATGAAAATGAGCATTGTCCTCAATGCTAGTAACAAATAAAAATAGGGAAAGGGGTAGAGAGTAAAGAAAACTCCCTATGTGGTCTCAGTCTGCATCGGGTCCTCAACATGTGTGGTGTCCTCAACTTGCATAGGGTCCTCAACACCCTCCGTCTCCTTTAACTGAATCTCTACATCTTCTGACTGGGGGACTACTAGGATGGCAGTTGCATCTGTATCAACTCCTTAGCAATGTGTGTAGTTGCAGCCGACTCCTCAGACTGGCCGGCTACTTCCTCTAATGTCTCTGGCACTGCTGCAGGTGCTGCTGGAACTGTCTTCTCCATGAGAAGCTCCAGTGGAAGGTCTCCGATAGAAGAAATCTTTTCAACTTCCTTGCACAACTTTTCCACCGAGTCCTTTGATGTCTGCGTCTTTCGCATCTTTTTCATCTGCTTCCCCAAGTCCTTGATGATCTTTCCATGAGTATCTAGAGTCTCCAGAATCTACTGGGTTGATGATTGTGTTGCAACAACACTGGATATGGCTGTCAACTTTGTGGTAGATGCCTGCATCCAGTTGTTGAGATTTGACAGTGTTTGGGATACCCGCAGTGCAGTCTGAGTGTAGATAGATGAGGTCGGCACTGAAATCCTAGCTGAGGCAGATGGCTAGAGGATAAAGGAGGCACGACTGCTGCTCCGGTAGAAGTACCGGCTGCTGTGGAGTGCTCAACAACTGAACCAGTGGTCACTACCCCTGGCTCATCAGACGGTCCAGTGGAGGTAGTGGCTTTACCTTTGAACTTAGGGTTGTCCGCCCCTTGGAGGTGGTACCATGAGAAAGACTTCTTAGCCTTCACCTCAACATCAAAGTGCCTCGATTCTACCCCTTGATCTTGGAAATATTTTGTGAGGAAATTGGGATAGGAATATGACCTTTCTTCTTTCTGGACTGCATTTGAGATGTTAAATAACATCAAGTCTCCCACATTTATGGAAGCCACTAATACTGCCCGGGGAAGTGGACGGATGTTCTCATGTTGGCATTGATCCAACTGGCTGCACAGGAATGTCTGCCACTGTCACGACCCCAAATCCTAACAGATCGTGATGGCGCCTATCGTGGAACTAGGCTAGCCAATCATCACTTTTATACACATTTGTTTTAATATAATTTCTCAAAACTTAATAATAACCAGCAAACAGAGTATAAAATAATTTTCTTAAGTCTTTAAGCATCAATAATATAATTCCACAGTCTAAACTAATCCCCCAAGACTAGAGTCAACCGATCACAAGCATCTAAGAAATAACTAACTCTGCTAATGTCATAATAATGTCTATGAATCAAATACTAAGAACTATATGAAGAACGGAAGTGGAGAACCTCCGGACGCTGGACAACTACCTCGAGATCCCGAACGCTGATGACAACGAGCTCAGACGACTACTGCTCCAAACTAGTACCTGGATCTTCACACAGGGGTGCAGGGAGTAATGATGAGTACGCCAACTCAGTAGTAATGAAAATAAATCACAGTCTGAAGTATATGAAATACACAGCACAAAACACCAATCCACAAAATAGTAAAACATCAAGTCTCAATACAATATACATAAGTTTGAAAACCAATTTCCAGAAAATCCTTTGAAACAAGTATATTTTTCCAATATTTACNCTCGGGCCATAATCATCACTCGTAACAATTTCCCTCAGCACCTCACCATCACTCAGTATCAGCCCCGCGGGCAACCTCACTGTCACTCATGCCTCCCAATCACTCATCACTCGGCACTCGCACTCAGTAGGTACCTGCGCTCAGTGGGGGTGTGTACAGACTCCGGAGAGGCTTCTACAGCCCAAGCGCTATAAATAAGCCAAATCATGGCATCAATCACTCTCAGGCACTCAACCTCTCTCATATCATAACATCCTCACAATATTGGCCCTCGGCCTCACTCAGTCAGACACTTTCAGCATACCACTCGGTCCATGAATAAAACGGGGTTCTCGACCCAAAATAGTATTTCATTTCAAGAAATAGTAATATCATCAAATAGGAGTGTCAACAATTTCACAAGAAAGACTGAGTGTAAAATCATAGTTTCAAAGTAGTGAGAATATCAGTAAAATAGCCCCCAAGGGGTTAAAACAGATCGGCACTAGGCCCCAAACATGGCTTACAGCCCAAGCATAACAAAACATAATAATATTATAGCTCATATGCTTTAAAAGCAGTTTCGCAACTCAATAGTTGCCTAAAAAGGAACATTTTTCCAAATTTCCAATTCGTGCACGCCCCACACTCGTCATCAAGTGTGTGCGTCACTCCAAATCTGTGAAAGGATGTAAAGTCCGGGGTTTCATACCCTCAGGACAGGATTTAAAGACATTACTTACCTCGAACTAGCCCGGAATTATACTCTGCAACACGCTTGCCTCTCGAATCAACTTTCGAGTGCTCCAAATCTACCAAGTTCATATTTTTATCATCAAATTATGCTAAAGGAATGAATTCCAATTGAAAAGTATTGATTTTTAAGCACAAAACCAGAAATCAGTCAAAACCCGACCCCCAGACCCACGTCTCGGAAATCGACAAATTTTATACTAAAATGTTCTTCGTTATCTCACGAGTTCGTACATATAAAGAACGTTAAAATCGGAGTTCGTTTGGCCCCTCAAATCATCCCCTAAAGGTCTCATAATCGCAAGCCCTAACTTCACCTTTTTCTACTGATTTTCATGAATTAAACACTGATATTTTGATCCTTAATCAGATATAATCGAGTAATAGGGTCCAAAATCCTTACCTCAATGAAGAACAATGATTTCCTCTCTTCAAAATCGCCTCAAAGCTCTTTTCCCGTTAAAAAATGGTGAAAAGTGGGTATTGGTCGCATAGGGTTTATTTAAATACTGCCCAAGGATTTCCTTAATCACGATCATGGAAGGACCCATGCGATCGCGAAGAGCAAACTCACTGACCCCCGATTTTATTCCCTGCAATCCCAACATATGCCCTGCGATCGCGATGCCTAAACCTCCTAACCTATGCGATCGCGACCAGCTCTATGTGATCGCATAGAGTAATTTCCAGTGCCTCGCTGCCACTCTAGATTCTTCTATGCGATCGCGACTCTGGGCCCGCGATCGCAATGCACAGCCTCACCACACTATGCGATCGCATCCTTGACCCTGCGATCGTGAAGAAAAATTTCACCCTTGCCACCAACAAGCCTACGCGATCACGAATTAACCCCTGCGATCGCGTACAAGGACACCAACAACAGAACACCAGATTTTCAGTAGATTCCTAAGGCCAAAAATGCCCGTTAACCACCCGAAATCAAATCCCGAGACCCTCGGGACCCAAACCAAATTTACCAACATATCCCACATTCAAACTTAGTTTCACTCTCAAAACACTAAAAATAACATCAGAACACCAAAATCACATCGCATTCAATCCTAACAACTTTGAAATTTCTAAAATCCACCAACGATGCCGAAACTATCCAAAACAACTCTGATTGACCTGAAATTTTGCAAACATCTCCAAAATGGCATTACGAACCTGTTCCAACTTCCGAAATTCTGTTCCGACCCAATAGCCTATTTTCCACTACCGACCGAAAATCGCCAAAAATTAACTTTCGCCAATTCAAGCCTAATTCTACACCGGACATCACAAAAATATTCCGAACACACTCCTAAGTGACAAATCACCTAACGAAGCTATCCGAGCCATAAAATCCGTATTCTGAGGTCGTTTACCAATAATTCAACTCTTAGTTGACTTTTCCAACAATAAAACTATTTCTAGAGACTAAGTGTCTCAATTCTCCACACAACCATTCCGAACCCAAGATAACCGACTCTAAAATAACATAAAAAGCAAAACCAACCTATGACAAGGCAATAACAACAATAATAACGTATATTCTACGGAACGACCTATCGGGTCGTTACAACCACCCTTTTGCTTCAAAGTTAAGGGTGGCTTTGACTATCTGAACTCCAGCTGTGAGCAAGCAGGTGTTGTCCCTGGAATTTCTAGTATCTCAGCTATCCAAGTGTGAACTGCATCACCCATAGCTAGCTTCTCCAGATGTTGCACTACTTCTACCTCCTCAAATCCTATACACATGTTCAGTGTGTGGGCATCAAAGCGGATTTTCAAGTTCCGGACCTTACTCACTTTGGTACCCTTTTTGATGTGTGCAACATTGGCATAAAACTTTTTGACGAGTTATTCATTTGCATCTTGCATACGACTGGTGAACCATTTTCATCTTTTTCTCTCCTCAAATTTCTTAAGGACATTGGGATTGTTCTTGATCATGTCTTTTGTCAAGAATTGTCGCTCAAAAGTGAGCGACCTTTGGGACCACCATTCTCTGAACTTGGCATATGTTTTTCCACTAACAAATCTGTCTGCCCATACCTCTGGCTTCCTTGATCTTTCCAAGCCTCAAACAGTTGTATCACCCCCTCTCCCATCGTCCGGGACCTCATCATCACCATCCAAGTTGATTAGAGTTCTGTAGTAGGTGGGGGAGACGTTTCAGATGCTTGACTACCCCCCTCCGAACAAACAAAATAGAGGAGGAAGTTGGTT
The DNA here is from genome assembly GCA_005239495.1 of Nicotiana undulata. Classification (NCBI taxonomy): domain Eukaryota; kingdom Viridiplantae; phylum Streptophyta; class Magnoliopsida; order Solanales; family Solanaceae; genus Nicotiana; species Nicotiana undulata. The sequence continues at coordinate 33,225 of ML255971.1, read as the reverse complement.
CATTGACTAAGCGGAGTCTCCCGGGAATTGTTGTGATTGATCACCCAGTTGTGCTTGCACAGAATCAGCCTCAGAAGTTTCCAGGGATGAGAGGTATTCACTGGTGTGTAAGGTGTCCAGAGGTGGTATACTAAGTGTAGTGTTCTTGCTCAAGACCTTTTGGACTGACATCGACATGTTGGGTTTGCCTCGACACCTGCCTCGGAAGGATTCTGCCCTCTCTTTGGAAGTATCTCCTCTGCCACGTGAACGCACCATTATCTGCACATACAAGTAGTGAAATTCAGTTAGAATTGGGGCTCATAATGTGTATAGAATCAAAATTGAAATGCAGAACACAGCTTCTAAAACTTGGGCCGTGCGGACCACACAAAAGCGAGTGCGGCCGCAGACTGCCCAGTTCAGACCGCACAAAAATAAGTGTGGCCGCATAATTCCCATCGTGGACCACAAAATTTTGAGTGCGGACGCATATACGTTCTGTTGGTTCTCTGAAGATTAATTGTGTGGACCGCATAAAATTGAGTACGGCCGCAAAAATCTACCGCGGACCGCACAAAATTGTGTACGACCGCGAAGTTCAAATCAGAACGGCACTGTTGTACGATTTACACTAGAGTTTTCACTAATTAGACATGGTTTGTGGCAATTTCAACATGAAAAGCTACTAACCCCATCCCCCATTAAGATCAAACACTACCCACATGATTCTAAGCAAGATTTAATTGTCAATTGACATTTTAGGCATAGACCTAACCCTAGATAAAAAAAAAACTAAAACAAAGAAAAATATGAAACTAAATCATTGAAATCAACCTACCAGTAGTGAAGATGTAGTAGGAATTTACTCTTGATGAAATGAGAGAAGATTGAAAGCAAGAGAGAAGGTGCATTGTGCTTAGCTTAGCTTGAGAGGTGAGAGTGTGTTATGTGTGAAAAGTCTTAGAAGGTCCAATTTATATAATTTGACCAGCTGAACCTACTAACTCACCTGAGTGCGGACGCACAATTTTGGTGCGGTCCGCATAAAAAAAACTGTGCCCGCACAATTCGTTCGGTCCGCATAAAAATGACTGCGAATTTTTAAGGCTTTTTGTCATGCCAAACTTCAGAGAGTGTCCATTTTCCATCTCTCAGTTGTGCGACCGCACACAAAATTGTGCACGGCGAAGGGCTTGCGCGGTTTGCATAATTTTGGTGCGGTCGGCAAAATTTCAACACTTGGCCAATTATTTCCTTGCAAATTTCCTGCACAACACACCCAATTCCTGCATACACTTCACAACCAGTTAGCCCAAAAAAATACCTAATATAAAAAAGAAAATCAAGAGAAAGAAAAACACATGGGTTGCCTCCCAAGAAGCGCCTGATTGAACGTCGCGGCACGACGCATGTTACCATCATTCACTTGAAATGGAGCAATGCCACAACGTGGCCATCATCAACCTTAACAAGTTAGTGATTCACTCAGTGCCCATTGAATCTAAATACCTCACCATTCTTATTCTTCAAATCTAGAGCACCAAAAGGAGTCACATGCACCACTTCAAACGGACAACTCCACTTTGATTTTAGCTTTCTCATAAACATCCGCAACTGAGAGTTGAATAAAAGAAGAAGGTCACCTTATTTGAATTATTTGTTCTGGATGTACTTATCATGGAGGTACTTCATTTTGTCCTTATACAAGGACGAATTGGAGTAAGCATGGAACCGGAACTCATCAAGTTCATTAAATTGTTCCACCGGAAGATTTGCAGCTACATCCCACTCAAGGTTCAATTTCTTCAACGCCCACATGGACTTATGCTCTAATTCCACTGGGATGTGACATGCTTTCCCGAACACCAACCGATATAGAGACATACCGATTGGAGTTTTGTAATTTTTTCTGTAGGCCCAAAGAGCATCGTTAAGTTTCCTTGACCAATCAGTCTGGTTTGCATTAACAGTCTTCAACAGAATACTCCTGATCTCCCGATTGGAGACTTCAGCCTGTCCACTTGCTTGGGGGTGATAGGGGGTCGACACACTGTGAGTGACACCTTACTTGGAGAGTAAAGTGTCAAAGGCTTTGTTGCAAAAATGTGATCCCCCATCACTAATGATGGCCCTTGGGGTACCAAACCTTGTGAATATGTTTTTCTTCAAGCAAGCCACCAGACTCTGTGCTTCATTGTTGGGAAAAGCCACAACTTCAACCCATTTGGACACGTAATCCACATCAACAAAAATATAGGTGTTCCCACATGAGCTCACAAATGGACCCATAAAATCGATGCCCCACACATCGAAAAAATATCAATCTCTAGGATGGTGGTGATGGGCATCTCATTTTTCTTGGAGATCCCACTGGCCCTTTGGCAATCATCACAATGCTTAACGAGCTCGCTAGCTTCTTTGCACAAGGTATGAGGAGGGCTTTGTCCTCGGCCACAAAATCTGCAAGAATGGTATTGAAGTTGATAAAGAAAAAGTTGAAGTGACATCCAAACTCCCTCCTCCGACTTCCGTCAAGGGAGTGATGAGCTTTCTAGGTCACGCGGGGTTTTACCTCCGGTTCATCAAGGATTTCTCAAAGGTGGTGAACCCCTTGTGCAAGTTAATGTAAAAAAATGCCAAATTTATGTTCAATGATAATTGTATTAACGCAGTTGAACTACTCAAGTATAGGTTGACTACCACTCCCATTATTACCGCACCAAATTGGAGCTTACCATTTGAGCTCATGTGCGATGCTAGCGATGTAGTGGTAGGAGCGGTATTGGGGCAAAGAACCAACAAGATCTTCCATCCGACCTACTATGCTAGTAAGACCATGAACAAGGCCCAATTCAACTATATGGTGGCCGAGAAAGAACTCTTAGCCATTGTCTTTGCTATGGAAAAGTTCCACCCGTACCTCATGGGTACCAAAGTGATTGTTCACACCGATCACACAGCACTTCGTTATTTGATGAGTAAAAAGGATTCTAAGGCAAGATTGATGCAGTGGGTGCTTATTCTACAAGAATTTGATATTGAAATCATAGACCGCAAAGGGAGTGAGAATCAAGTGGCAGACCACTTGTCCTTGTTGGAGGAGGAGGGGAGGCCCCATGATGGCCTTGAGATCAATGATTCATTTTCGGATGAACAACTCATTTCCATGTCTATGACCGGGATGCCTTGGTTTGCTGATGTGGCCAACTATCTTCTAAGTTGTCCCGAATGAATTCTCTTCAAACCAAAGGAAGTAGCTCAAACGGGACAACTTGGATTACTAATGGGATGAGCCATATCTTTTCAAAATTTGCCCTGATAGTATTATCCGGTGACGTGTTCCAGAAGAAGAGAAATTAGGTATTCTTGAAGCTTGCCATTCTTCACCATATTGTGGTCACCATGGTGGAGCAAGAACAACTACAAAGGTCAAAATGACATTTCTCCCAATTAAGCACCAAGTTAGTCTCTTCACAACGTACCAATACCTTATCAAGATTGTTCAAACACTCTTCAAAAGAATCCCCCACAACAGAGAAATCATCCATGAATACCTCGAGAAAGTCCTCCACCATATCAGTGAAGATTGCCATCATACACCGCTGAGGCATCCGCGAGAATGCAAAAGTGCTATACGGACAAGTGAAGGTGGTCTTCTCTTGGTCTTGAGGTTCAATATGAATCTAGTTATATCCGTAATACCCATCAAAGAAGCAATAATAAGCACGTCTTACTAGCCTGTCCAACATCTGATCAAGAAATAGAAGTGGAAAATGGTCTTTCTGAGTCACTTTGTTGAGCTTCCTATAATCCATGCACACTCTCCACCCGATGATATTTCTTGTGGGGATCAATTCATTTTTGTGATTTGTAATCACAGTCATGCCCCCCTTATTTGGGACAGATTGCACCGACGAAGTCCATGAACTATCAGAAATAGGGTAGACTACCCCAACATCCAACGACTTGATGATATCTTTCTTGACTACCTCTTGCATGGCCTCATTAAACCTTCTTTGATGTTCCACGAAGGGTTTGGAATCCTCCTCCAATATGATTTTGTGCATGAAAAAGGCGGGGCTTATACCCCCCGAATATTCGCCAATGTCCAACCTATTGCCTTCTTCCTCCTTTGGAGCACCGCAAGGGTGGAATCTACATACACGTTAGTTAAGCACGGGGAAATAATAACAGGTAGAGTGGAACAAGGGCCTAAAAACTCATACCTAAGGTGTGAAGGCAAGGGCTTCAACTCCAATGTGGGAGGCTCCTCGATTGAGGGCTTTGTTGGTGGAGTCTTCCGGTTTTCAAGGTCGAAGGAAAGTTTTTGGGGCCCATATGTATATGGTCCCACTCCTTGCAAAGCATTGACACATCCTCATCATGATTCAACAACACAACTTCCAATGGATCTTCAACATTAATCACAACACTTGTGTCATCAACAATTACTTCGGTCACAAGATCCACGAACGAACACACTTCGTTGCTATTAGGATGCCTCATTGATTTACAAACACAGAACACAACTTTTTCATCACTCGCATGGAAGGTGAGCTCACCAGCTTGCACATCAACTAAGGCCTTCCCTGTAGCTAGGAAAGGTCTCCCCAAAATGATTGGCACCTCATATTCAACCTCACAGTCAAGTATCACTAAATCTGCGAGAAGTATGAACTTGTCGACCCGAACTAGCACATCATCAATTATTCCCAATGGCCTCTTCATTGTACGGTCCTCCATTTACAACCTCATGGATATGGGTCTTGGTTGCGCAGTCCCCAATGTCTTGAACACATAATAGGGCATCAAGTTACTGCTTTTCCCCAAGTCACATAAAGCTTTGGCGAAATAGGCACTCCCAATAGTGCACAGGATTGTAAAGGCACCGGGGTCTTCTAACTTTGGAGCCATGGAATTCACAATGGCACTCACTTGATGTGTCATTTTTTTCGTTTCACATTTCATTGATCTCTTCTTTGTTACAAGGTCCTTCATGAACTTGGCATATCCCGACATGTTTTCTATGGCTTCAACCAATGGCACATTTATAGACAAACTTTTCATCATATCAATGAATTCCTTGAATTGATTCTCATTGTTTTTTTTTTGCGAGCTTTTGAGGATATGGTGGAGGAGGCTTTGGAAAAGGAGCCTTGGATTTGGGCACTACCAAATATGGTATGTCTATTACATATTCCCTAGACGGGTTCACATCATTTTGTGTCTCCCACACATTTTCATCAATTTCTATCCTCACCTCATCATTTGTTTGAATATCATTGCTTGGATCATTATCATCATGCACCAAGACATCATCATTCAAAATCTTTCTTTGATTTGAGGTACTAGTAACTCCACCTCTCCCACTTCTTGTTGTCACCGCCATAGCATACCCCTTATTACTCCCACCCTTTGGGTTCGCCACCGTATCTTGGTAGTGCCCCATTAGGGCGAGTATTCAAAGCATAAGAAATTTGGCCAAGTTAGACTTCCAAGTTGCGGATAGAAGTATTGTGGGAGGCTAATTGGGCATCAGAGTCGGCATTTTTCTCCATCATTTGCTTGAACATGTTTTCAATCTGTCCCATCTCATTGTTGGACGAACTAGGACCTTGTGACGGATATGGACGTAGGTTGTTTGGCTGTTGATACATCGGGAGCCTTTGAAAGCCCGACCCCCGATATCCTTGATTGTTGTTGTTCCAATCCCCTTGATTGTTGTTTCCTCCCCAATTACGTTGATTGTTGCCACCCCAATTGCCTTAATTATTTCCTCCCCAATTGCCTTGATTTCCTTGATTACCCCAATTTTGATTGTTGTTGTTCCCCCAATTTCTTTGGTTGTTGTTGTTGCCACTAATCCAATTTCCTTGTTGACATTGGTTGTCCCAATTACCTTGGTTTCCTTGTGATCTCCATTGTTGTTGATTTGGGGCATTTCCTTGTTGACCTTGATAATTGTTGACATATTGAACCTCTTCACTTTGATCATTATATGCATCATCTTGATTGTACCCATTATTACTTTGCTCAAATTTTTCCGGATTGTTTTGAACTTGTTGACCTCGTTGACTTCTCTTGTTGACCATCATGTTTACTCTTTCCATGTCATTCACTTGTTTTGGCCCTTGAACTTGTTGAAGTTGAGCCTTGGCTAATTGCTTCGTTGTGGTTGTCAACTCTTTAATAGGTTGCCCATGATTATGTAGCTCCTTGTGTAGGTGAATAACATTTGGGTCACCCTGAGGAACATTGAATCTACTTTGTCATGCCGCAGAGGTATCCGCCATCTCATTCAATATTTCACTAGCTTCAGAATATGGCGTGTTCATGAAATTACCCCCGGTGAGTTGATTTATCACACACTGATTTGTTGTATTGATCTCCTATAAAATGTTTGTCGGATCATGGCCTCGGTCATGTCATTGTTAAGGCACTCTTTGACCATTGTGCGGTACTTTTCCTAAATCTCATGTAACGGTTCATTTGGATGTTTTTTAAAAGCTAGAATCTCGTCTCTTAGCGTCGCCATATGCCCTAGGGAAAAGAACTTTGCGATGAACTTCTTGGCCAATCCCAAGTGTGGATGGAATGGTTGGGTAACCTCTCTAGCCAATCCAAAGCCTTCCCCCTTAGAGAAAAAGGGTTTAGCCTTAACCTCAATGCGTTCTCGGAGACATTAGTCTGCTTGCTCCCCCAACACGTATCAACAAAACTTTGAGATGCTTATAGGAATTTTGGTGTGGAGCTCCGGTGAAGAAATCCCGATGTTCCAACAGTGTAGGCATGGAATTGGTTATTTGAAAGTTGCCCGCCCTAATCGGGGGCGGAACTATTGCACTAGTATAGCCTTCGTTGGGCAACACCCTGTGTGCTGCTCGTGGTGGAGGTGGGGGAGGGTTTGGGATATTATCATGAGGCGGGTGGCCTCTCCTTTGTACTTGAGGTTCAAGATGAACCTCATCCATTTGCTCGTAATCTACCCTCCCCCTATGGTATATTTCCGAGGGCCTCATTGTTAAGAGTCATTTAGTACCTAAAAGAAATTCACAAACCAAATTAGAAAACGGAAGGAAAGAAAAAAAACACACAAGTACCTAGATGTATAGCTAAGACTACTATTGCAAAAAATTGATTAGGACCAAGCCTACACTACTATTGCGTAGCGAGGAGGTCGATGCAATAATAACCCAACTAAGGTCAGGATCGAATCCACATGGAGTTTAATATTGGAATTAGGTTTATATCTTAGTGAGTTGCGGGTTTTGAATCTAATTGTACTTCAACAAGTTTGGGTTGATATTCTACTTGTATCTTTACTCTAATGATTACAGGAAATAAAACTAAGGACAATATTTTTGTTTAGGGTTTTTCAAAATGTGTAAAGGGGACTAGGGTCGTGAATTCTACCTAGGTGGTTATCAAACGGGTTGTAAAATCTAGGGCAAGCTTGATTAGCTGGGATTCTAATATAGCTATCACACCCGGGCACTCACTCTACACCTCTCGGTAGTTTGAGTGATTTTGCCCAATTTGGCTTTATCAAGGACAAATGGGTATTCATACAAATCACGTGATATTAGCTCAAGTCGGATATTACTATCTCGAGGTTTAACCCCTTAATTAGGGCTATCAATTTCTTGAGTTCACTCAAATTCCTTGTTAGTCTAATTTTCCTAGACTTAGTCCCTCTTTCTCAAGTAGAGACTAAGTCATAAATGCATGAATCAGTGTTTGCAACCATTAATTCTTGAGTTCTAGCAAGAACTAGGACAAATATCACTAACCCATTCACATTCAAGACCTAAATCAAACACCCATTAAATACCCACACTAGGGTTGGGTCACAACACTAGCTATGAGTTTATCTACTCATGAAAATAGAAGAAATTAAAGATGAAATGAAGATAAAATCCATAATATTAGATTATGGGATGAAAATCTAATGCTTAAGAGTCTAGTACAAAATTTCTGAGAAAAGTAAAAGTAGTCGTCTCGGCTGCTCTCTCAAATTATCACATAACCTAAAAATGACAAAAAGTTCTATTTATACTAAGCTGAAAATATCTGACAAAAATACCCCTGCGGAGGTTGTGCGGTCGCACCCTTGCTTTCGCAGCTGCATAATTCTAGTGCGGTCCGCGTTCTTCACTTTTGATTCTGGCTTGAGCTGGACTTTCGCGGACCGCACAATTCTAAGTGCGGCCGCACTCATGATTATGCGGCCGCATAAAAGTGATGTGGTCCGCACTTGCTTGATTTTTGCTTGAGACAACTCTCTGAATCTTCATCATCGCGGACCACACATTTATGTGTGCGACCGCGCTTGACATCCTGCGGCCGCACAATTTTGGTGTGGTCCGCACTCCTTCATTTTGCCCAAGTTTCCAACTCTCTGATTCTCGTTCACCGCTGACCGCACAGGGACTTTTGCGGCCGCACAATATTGGAGCAGTCTGCGCTCATCATATTGCCAAAATTATAAGTCTCTTAATCTCCTTCTTGCGGACTGCATAATTTTGCTTGCAGCCGCACAATATTTATACAGTCTGCACTGCAGGCCTCTTTGTCCAGTCTTGGTTTTTGTTCAACTTTTGACTCCTTTGTGAGTTGATTTTGATTCCTTTGGCTCATATTGAACAGTTCCTGCAAGCAAGCACATTTCATTAATTTACGAGAATACCTTCAAACATTTTTTACCTAGAACACAAGTAAAAGAGAGCAAATAAGAGGTCAAAATCCCTACTTATTATCCCCTAGACCTGATTAGCATAACGAGACCTCAGAGAGCATTGCCAAACGTCCGCACACGATTAACAGAGAGTCGTGATATCCGTGCCCGACCAGATATCACACCGTGAATCTCGGCCCGTATCAGCAGTTGATAAGTGATTAGCGAAAAAGAGGATCTTTACCTTTCTTGGAATTGTACTTAGGGTAAAATTCCCCTATATAAAGGGGACGTTTATCGTTCAATACACAAGTTGTAATACGTATATCAAGGTAATATACATCTTTTTTCTTTGCTTCTAAAAGTTGTTCAAGTTCTTGATTTTACTCATAGTTCTTCATAAGTGCTTGGCTCCGAACCAAAGGCAGGTTACTTGTTAAGCTTATAACCGACCCCGGACTCAATATTGCTACTGGCTTGGCTGTTTATTCTGTCTTTAATTTGCTTATTTAACGTCATTAATCACTTGTATTGAATTAGTTCACATATCCTTAAAATTGTATATAAATTCAATTGTTATCCATTTTTAAGGGTAAATAGTATCCTTTGATCCCTTACAAATTTAAGTGTTACTCATTTAAGGGTATTAATGTGAAATGCCAAATTTGGAGCATCTGAAAGTAAGAAGCTGAAAGATTGTTGTCATGGCTGTTGTCATGTTTCAATTACTGGAATGAAATACGTAAACAGTAGATGACAAATGGTCGTACTTTATCACACGTTTTCTCAAGATTTTGCCACTTTCTCATCTTTGATTTGCAAATTGTCAAGAGCTGAATGTTTCAAATATTAGTAAATTTAAAAAGCGAAAGTTGCCAAACCAATAGAAATTTCTTGGAAAAATACTTACTGCTACACATAAACTACAATGTGGCTCCATTTCTGGAGATAGAATTTCATAAAAATCATAAAGAATATCAAAATTCAACTTAAAATCTTGAATAAGTATATAAACAGTTCAAGATTAATTCCATACGTAATTTTGATAATCAGATGCCCTTGTGTACCCGACAAAAAGCCTATGGAAAATATGGAAAAGTTACAATTATTGTAAAAAATATGTTATTATATCGGCCACGTAATTTATTGTACATCATCTACCACATGCACCATGCATGTTTCACGTTACTAAAACCTGTTCCTATCATTAAAACTTGAATTTCACAAGGTAGTATATGTCTTTCAAAGAAAAGTATTTTTTTTTTTCGGCTAAAAAACTCGCACAAATCTTTAAGAAAACTACAAGTATCCAAACATATTTTCTTCCTCCCCGAGAGTTGTAATTCAAAATGCTTTACGTAATTACAATTCGTTCCTATCTTTGAATTTTCACCCGCGGAGATTTCTGGAAGGTGCAATGATGCATGTATATATCATCGCCCACCACATGTATCACATTTCACGTTAGTACAATTTGTCTCCATCTCTGTGACCTGAATTTCATAAAGAAGTAAAAAACCTGTGGAGAGTAATGGGAAACTTGCAATTACCAGCTATTACAAGCACTTTAGTATTATTGGCAGAATACTTCATCAAACACTTACTATATTTCACATTACGACGATTCCACAATTCGGCACCATCCGTGAAAACTGATATTTCATACACCTATAATTTGCGAGAATCAGACAAAGGCACAACTTTACACTACTAGAAATCCGGAAAACAACGACCATAAAAAGTGACCAAAGTTGGTCGCTTACAAGCCAAAAAGCGATCAAATTGGATTGGTCGCTATTTTATTAGTCCCATTACCTTAGGGACCAAAGTTAATCGCTAATTAGCGACCAACATTTGTCTCTAATTAAGGTAAAATGACCAAATATTCCGGGTAAACAATATACCGATCAACTTTGGTCGCTTTAATATTTTAATAATATAAATTTAGCGACCAAAGTTGGTCTCTATATTAAAATTACGTTTTTATTTATTTATTATTATTCAAAATATAGCGACCAACTTTGGTCTGTAAACCAAAGATTATATTTTAAAATCCGAAAAATAGCGACCAAAATTGGTCGCCTTTTTTTTAAATTTTTTTTTTAAACATAAGCGACCAAAATTGGTCGCTAATTTCAAGAATTTAAATTTTTTTAATCATAAGCGACCAAAATTGGTTGCTAACTTCCAGATTTTTTTTAATAGAATAGCGACCAAAGTTGGTCGCTTTTTAGGAAATCTGGGTTAATTAGCGACCAACCTTGGTCGCTATTGCCCAGAAAAAAAAAATTAAATAGAAAAGCGACCAAAGTTGGTTGCTTTTCTGGGTATAATTTTGGCAAAAACTGCCCATTTTGGCAGCTACCCACATGTCGGCATACCAATTTCCCTATTACAAGCAACAACAACAACAATACCAATAACAAAACCAACAACAACACAACAACAACATTAACAACAACATTAAAACCAACAAAGTATAAAGTTCAATAGAACTAACATGTTAAACTAACAAAACTAAGCTAATGCTTATTATAAGCCCATTCGAAAATCGGTTCTATTGTCTAGTTCAAAGTATATAAAAGTACTCAAGGACTGTTTTGTTCAAGACGGTAATGAGAAAGGTCATTTTGTGGAGGACGGGAAGAACGATCACGGGGAGGACGGGAGGAACGAGAGCACGGGGAGGACGGAAGGAACGCTCACGTTCAAGTTGAGCCTCTGGCGATGACTCGCGTGACCGGGGAATCGGAAAAGCTCCAGAAGCTAGGAGAGCTTTGAGCTGAGCTTGCATGCCAACGTACTGAGCATCTCTAAGCTTTTCTCTTTCCTTGGCCGCTTCTAGCTCGGTTGTGAGCTTTGTCACAGTCTCCCGCATAGCGTAGAGGCTCTCCCCATCAAGTTGCTCGCCTTGCGAGGAAGTCCCTATTCCTTGCATTCCACACTGATAGCGATGGAATTTCTGTGTAGGAAGCTCGTATACCTTCCCCTATTTTGCACCGCCAGCAGCCTCCATCCATATTCTTTCAGCATCCTCGTCTGAAAGTTGGATTGCCTCGCCCAACTCATTAGGCGGCTGACTGCGTATGAATTCCTCCACGTCAGTTGTGAAGCGACCCTATAAGAAAAATTACATTGAATTAGTATTTCAAAATTTATATAAAAGTAAATCAAAATACTTAATGAAAAGTGAAAACTTACATGTACAGTCGAGGCTCGGCCCTCGACCCACCTTTCTTGATCTGTCTCTTTCTTCTTCTTGACAATATGAGTCCCCTTGAATAGCTCATCTTGCTTCATTGGATGCCCCAACTTCTTTTCCTGAAAACTCATAAATTTTAGTTAATAAACAGAATAGATATACTTTGAAAAATTAAAATAAATTAATCAATTACGAACCAATCTTCTTTTTATTGTCTCTTGGCTGATCGCACCTCCAGTGTGCAAGGAGCCTCCCTTCTCAGATGCGCGAGCTTTCTTTCCTTTTTCGCTCTTCTGTAAGAATGTTGCGGTAAGCCATTGCCTTTGAAAATCCTCCCATAAATGTTGAAGCAACCAGCTTTGGAGAAACTATGCGACCAACTTTGGTCGCTTTTATTGACACACCAATTTTGGTCGCAAATTATTTGTTGCTTTTTTCGAATTTCTAGTAGTGTTAGCTCGTAAATTCACTAGCTTTTTCTCAAGAGATTTATTGCATATTATTAAGAAATTTGTTGTACAGTAAAATATTTGTATAATAGTATAGTTTATTCTGTTATTTTTTATTTTTCTTTTTATAGTGAATAGCTACTATACATGTATAACCTTGACATTAAATGTATTTTTGATATTATAAACAAAACTTATTTCAATATCAAACGTGTTTCCTTTTTTTAATAATGACATATAAAAGATTTAAAAAATTGTTCAAATTTAAATGTCAAAAGATATGCATATTTTACTAATTACTAACTAATTTATCCTTTAAAAAGGTATAATTGAATTTGTAACGTGGTTTATAGACACGTGAATTAAGTTGATCTGATTAATAAAATGATGTAGAAAATAAGATAAAGATAATTAAAGAAAGAACAAGCGTGGACATCAAGTTCATCCCCACCGCGGAACAATTAGAAAATCTTAATAGCAATTGCATAGAGCTTTGTAAGAATGAGAGAAGAATATCAGCCTTTGTAATACAAGTATTTCGTGTTCTTCAATGAATACAAACATTGTTATTTATAGTTAATTTTGAGGAGACAAAAATTCTCAAATCATGCTCTTCTTAAAGACGTATAAAACCTCTCTTAATGGTTGCATAATGTTAAAAAATAAATCTCATGATTTTCTGTAAAGACTGCACCTTTAATGTTGTCTTTTCCAACCAATTCCTTACTTTTCCGACCTCTATGCCTTCCAAATTTACACAATACTGGTCACTTGGCTATCCGATATCAACTATTTGTTTACTCATCTCCATCTGGTCATCACTGCCATGTGTCTACTTGAGACGCATATACCTGTAAACTATAAATTTTACCCAATATAGATAGTCCTTCAAATTTTCGGCGACCCAACTTCATGTGATTGGGAAATAGATAAGATCTTCTCTTTTATTGACGAGAAAGTACTTGAATAGTTTCTGACACTTGAAAAGACGCACGTCTCTTCGCATTTAATGAGTCGAACACGTGTCGTCCCGCGATCCAGCGAATAGTTTCCCAGTTACCTTGGTAATAATGGCTTTATACTGAACCACCTATAAACTTCCTCTGTTCTCTCAAATTCCACCTTTCACTTCTTCACACTTCTTCATCACACCTTCTTTGCAATTTTCTTTTCTCAGCAAATCCTTCAAATTCGAATATCACACTTTCTTAATTACCATGTCTTATGTTATTTCTTTTCCTGACAGCTCATCTTTTGTGACTAAAAAACACAGGCTTATTTTGACTTCATCTACATTCATCCACCAGTGTCGGGACTTGCATCAGCATGCAGACATCCAAGAAAAACAAGCCCAAAAAATCTAATGTTGGACCTCCCACAACAAACACACTAAACCCTTATCAACGATATTTCAAAAAAGATCTCCAGGTCTAAAAAGAATCCTTTGACCCTGAAAAAGATAGAAACACAGCAGTAGGTGAATATCATTCATCTATTTGCCCGGCTAGTATTCTCGTCGTGAAGGAGGATTTTGTGACTAGAAGAATATTGAAGTTTTGGCCCCCGTGGAGAGGGTAAATTTCAGCAAATCGGGGTATATGTTTATTGATAAAAAACATACCCTTTTACCCTCAGACTTGGCAAAGCAATAAACCAAATTATTTTAGAACTTTTCTGAAACTACTAAGTCTCAGTGGCTCAAGTGGGTCAGGAAATTAAGCGTGCAGTAGCTTGCCTCCAATACATGTGTTCCCGGGAACACGTAAACCTCACCCTTGCACATCTGATTCGCGTACATGCTCCCATGATTTTCCAAGGAAGCTTGATCAAATTTAACAAACCTGGTCACAACGCCATCATCAGTAGTGTGGATGATGACAATGAATGTGAAACGATGGAGAGATTTGTTGTTGTCTGTCCCTGAGATATTTTACTGGAATCAAAATCCACTATCCTTGAAGCTTGGAACTACACTCATAAGCTTTCTCAAGTATCTCGTACTGTATTAATGTATTTTCACTCTCTCTTAAAGTTTCATTATCTCTATTTTATCCACCCTTTGTGTTCCCCCAGTTGCAGAGAACCTAACTAAATAGGTTCAAAATGTTTTGGATACTTTCACACGGGATCTTCGCTTGTGAAAGAATATTTCAACAAAGAAAATTAGGAGGTCAAAGATCATGGTGAGAAAAGCTTCATCTTCCCTTCTTGACATACGCTCCATAAATTAATATATTGCTTATGTTACTAATTCAGGCCTTCCAAAAGGGAACATCTGTTTGCCTTACTATTGAGGTTTCACCTGATCCGAATGTAGCTCAACAACGCCTTCAAGAGGTCTTTGACCGGAAAAGATCTCGTGATGTAGGTCTTGCTTCCGGTGAAGGTGCAACATTGATCATTCGCCAGACCAAGGGTAAGAAACCAAAGAGGAAGCATCCCGCTAAGATTGATGTTAAAGAGAATCCACACACAGAAGGGGATCTCAGAAGGACCAGACACAATGGTACTTGATGAAGAAGAAATCGAGGATGATACCGAAATGGTTTCTTGATAAGTGTTGATTTTAACCACTTATAAGTACCATCTTGCTTTGGTTTTAGTCCGAAAGTGTTGATTTATGTTCCCAAAACTAATAAAATTGTGAAAATTGAAGGAATGTTGAAGAATTGGACTTTAATGAAGAAATCTAACTCAAAAAGGAGTATTATAGCTCATAAGGCAAAAATAAGCGCCGCAGGCCAAAAGTGCGGTCTGCAGAAGAAAGCATGAACCGCAGAATTCTCTCTGCGGCCGCACAAATGGTGTTAAAGATCAGATGATGATTGAAGCAAAGTGTAGACCGCACAAAAATTTTGCGGTCGTAAAACATGGTCGCACTTACAAGAATTCAAAAAGTTCTAAGATGGTGCAAAACAACCAAGAGTGAAGCCTTGCCAAAAGTGCAGCCGTATAAGGAAAAGTACGGCCACAGAACCTGAAGTGCATCCGCGGACCAAATTGTACGAGTGGAGAATTCCTCAACCTGCAGAATCAAGTAAAGTGCCGACCGCACATGGAATTGGGTGGCCGCAAAACCTCCCGACATGAGCTCATGTCAACTATTTGACTTGATACCCAATTGAGATTGAGAAAGCCAAATTGGGCAATATTACTCTATGACCGAGAGGTATTGAGTTTGTAATTTAGAGCTGAGACCCCGAGTACTTGATAATAGGGAATCTATAGCGTTCGCAAGTAATTAAAATGATAAGAGCTCAGAAGCTACGAGATGAGTTAAGGAAATTTTGTGAGAATTTCTTGGTACAACATGGAGTGATGTGTGCAACAGCTACATCACGAAGTTACGAATAGAAGAGGACACGATTACATAGTCAAGGGTCGATGAAAGAATAAGCTCGAGACATTCAGAATCTAAAAAAAGGTCCGAGAAAAATAGGTATGAACCTTACATGGGACATGCAGGACGGGATTCACGGTATAAATAAGAAAACATATGGATTGACCCTAGATCAAGGCACAAAGATACGGGTTCCTCATCCAAGTTCAGAAAGGGACGAGATGCACGAGAAATCGATTCTAACACAGACGCAAGGATTGGTGATTAAAGTTTCAATGTTAGCACTTTCATGTTAGTAGTTGTTTAAGAAGTATGGGGGATAAGCGGTGGCCTAAAGAAATGAGAGAAAACCCGAGCAGAAGAAATCTAGATTTCTGGTGTGATTTTCACAACGATCATGGTCATAAAATAGCAAATTGTAGATTATTACAAGGTGAAGTAGAGTATTTGTTAAGATAGGGTTATTTAACTAACTTGTTCAGTGAAAAGGTAGGCAATCCTATATGAAGAATATACAAGAGCCTCTGAAAACTCCGTCTCCATACAGAAAAGTCAACGTGATTAGCGGGGGAGAAGAGGTCAATGGTGTGACATATACAGATGCAAAAAAAGACGTCAAAAGTCAAGGTTACCCATGGAAAGCAAATTCACTATGTTTTGGAGGAAGACAGTATACCGTTTGATAATGCAGATGCAGATGACTTGATAATCCCTCACAATGATGCGCTGGCAATACCTTTACTTGTACATGATACTAATGTTAAACAAGTTTAGATTGATCTAGGTAGCTTCATAAATATTATTCTTCTAAGAGTGGTAAATGAAATGCAAGCTGATGAAAAGATGGTGTCGAAAGCACGTACCATATCTGGATTTGATAATTCAAGCGTTATCACAAAAAGGGAAATAGTGCTTACCACATGTGAAGAAGGAGTTATCAAGGATACGAAATTCCATGTGATAGATCCGGACATGGCTTATAATATGCTTCATGGAAGGCCATGGATTCATGATATGGATGTTGTACTGTCTACATTACATCAAGTTATAAAGTTTCTCTCACAATGGGGGATTCGACAAATCCGGGGAGATCAACAGGCTTCTAAAAGTATCAATTCAGTGGCGGATTCAAGCACAGTGAACGATGATACAAAATAGCAACTACAGAATTCAGTAGAGGATATAATAATACAAACCTCAGCTGAAAATTGTTCAGGACAGACGGATGTATATTCAAGACCTGATGTCATTCAAGAGCCAGAAGAGAATGAAAACATCAAAACAACAACTGAAGAACTTGAGGCTATCACACTGTTCAAGCAATGGCCAGACATAAAAGTTTATATTGGAGTGAAACTAAGCCCATAAATGAAAGGTAAATTAGTCAATTTTTTTAAGCTGACAAAGATTGCTTTTCTTGGTCACATTCATATATGAAAAGTATACCCCCAGAGGTGATGACCCACAAACTGAATGATCTATTATACCCACCAGTCAAGCAAAAGAAAAAGAAGCAAGGGTCCTTCAAAAACCAAGTAATTGAGGATGAGATACAAAAACTTCTAAATATCGGATCAATACGAGAGGTAAAGTACCCAAACTGGTTAGCTAATACGGTGGTAGTTCAAAAAATGAATGAAAAATGGCGGGTTTGCGTAGATTATACTGATTTAAATAAATCTTGCCCAAAAGATTCATTTCCTTTATCACATATAGATCAATTAATTGATTCTACCACAGGTCATGAGCTATTGAGTTTTTTATATGCATATTCAGGTTATAATCAAATAAAAATGGATCCCCTAGATAAAGAAAAAACCTCGTTTATTATAGACATGGGGACTTATTGTTACAAAGTTATTCCCTTTGGTTTAAAAAACATTGAGGCCACGTATCAACGATTGGTGACTAAAATGTTTCAAGAACACCTGGGAAAGACTATGGAAGTCTACATTGATGATATTCTAGTCAAATCAACACAAACAGGGGATCATATTCAACACCTTTCGAGCACCTTCAATATTCTTCGCAAATATAATATGAAGTTAAATCCAGAAAAAATGTGTCTTGGGCATGGCTTTAGGTAAGTTTTTAGGTTTTTTTGTTACTAACAGAAGTTTTTAGATCAAAACCCTTGAGGAGATACCTGACATACTCACGAGCAAAAAAGAGGCGCAGAGGTTAGCAGGAAGGATAGCATCTTTGGGAAGATTTCTTTCCAAATCTTCGGAGAAAAGTTTATTCTTTTCAGTATTGAAAAAGCAAAACCAATTCCAATGGACTGACGAATGCCAACAAGCTCTCAAAAATATAAAAGCATATTTGTCAAATCCACCCCTACTGGCTAAACCAAAGGACGGAGAAAGGCTACTCATTTATATCGCCGTGTCAGAAATGGTGGTAAGTGTTGTGCGCCCCCTTTTTCCTCGCGGAATCGGGTTTCGACATTAGTGACACAACTCCCTTCCTTTTGGGATGGGATTTGAAGAGTCTCCACCTAACGGATTATGGTGCGTTAGGCCACCTAGAGCAGATAACACATGAAAACTAGTTTGCATCACCAGAGATCAGGTAAGGGCTCGAAATTACCTTGAGGGGAAGGTGTTAGGCACCCCTAGAGGTCAACAGCGGTGGGTCCCGGCCGAACTTAATTAAGCGAATTAGTCTTAATGGGAAAATAAAACAGTTTGGATAACAATTACTTTAAGCAAGATTAAAAGGGGTCCTAGGTTTTTTAGCCTATAGGATCATTTCCGTGCAATACTTGGTAACTTTCCCCAAGTTGGGGAGCTACACATAGTATTAGCGCACAGGTGATCATCTCATTTACTACCCAATTACCATCTTTCAGTTATTACCTAAGCGTTCTAATAGCTTCTAACTCGTACCTTATGCGTGCACTACCCGCCCATTACCTATGGTCATGGAGGTGTTTAGGACCTCTATTTTAGGTAGTTCTAGACTGACCTATGTTACTTAAAAATAAGAAAGCTAAGCGACAAACAAAATTCAGATTGGACTACCATGTATGGAGCAAATAAGGGCTCATGTTAACCTCCACAAATAACAAAAAAATGCACGCAGTTCAATCAGCAAATTTTATTAATTTAAGACCTTATAGGAAGGATATCTAGATAAGAATAAACATAATGTAAGCTAACATTTTTACTAAAGCTAGCAGCGATACCTATTAGTTTGCCTACTGATTTTAGTCCTTGAATCTGGGCATATTTCAAGCAACAAGATATCACAGTTTTAAGCCCGAAATTCTTAATAACCCTACAGGCTTTCCTAAGTGATAACCAGAACAGAATCCTATAGGCATGGTATCTAAAATTGTTAATTATAGACCATAGTTTATAAACGAGTTACTGATTTTAACAGACATGTTTTTATCTCTTTAGATCCTATAGGCATTGCTTTATAATTTATAGAATTAGTTAACTCTTATAGGCATGATTTCTAAGTGCTGAAACTGATTACGAGTATGATCTCTAAATTTACCAACTGATTTTACTCTATGGGCATGATTTCTACCAATTTAAACCCTGTAAAGATGATTTCTAGGTGTTGAAACTGATTTGTTTATTTCCTATAGACATGGTATCTAAATTGTAGAAAAACTGCTTTTATATCCCTTATAGTCATGATGTCTAAGTTGAAGAAAACTGATTTTTTATATCTCCTATAGGCATGATATCTAAGTTGAAGAAAACTGATTTTTTATATCTCATATGGAATCTATGTGGGCAGAAACTTTAACAAACTGCCAGGCAAGTTCAATAATTTACTCAAAGAAGATCCTATATGCAAAATCTCTAATAGACGTTGAGATTGAGAGTATGCGTAGAACATGAATTCATAATGCAGAGTTGATAGAACAACCAATAGGTAGGATTTCTAGTATGCCAAAAGTATAAAAATTCAAAATCACAAACAATCAAAAGGAAATCTTATAGACATGATCACTAGTAGTATGCACATAAGGAATCACCACAATGGACCTATATGCATGATTTCTACCCGAGTTTGAAAAAAGATATATTGGAATCCCCCCTCCCCTCAGCTTTTACTAATAACCCCAGATTTGTTTATTACAAAGATTATTACATTATTACAGCCCAATATGAATGAATATCCATTACACTATAGGGAGCCTTAGCAGGACCAACATTAACTTGGAAACCAGGACTTCAAGAAAAGCAATTCTGAAGTATACAAGTAGTCCATCCATTATACACAAAATTGGGCTTCTAGTGTGTCAAAGATCCCAAGGGTCTCAGGGACCCCGGGCAATGCTCACACCAGAACCTTTCTTAGAGAAAAAAATTATAAAAGATTGGAAGACCAGCCCCAATGTGTCAGAGTTCGGAGGAGTCTCAAGGACCCTAGGCAGTGCTCACATTGGGGGTGGTAGGAATCTAGATAACTAAGAATGGAAGTTTGAAAACTAGTACATAGGGGGTAAGGGAGATAGTTTGGAAAACAGTTTAATTTTCAGAAGCAAATAGGTTCAAACTACATGGTTGCAAACAGAGCCGAGCCAAGAAACAAACAGAGCACATAGTCTAAATAAATTAGTATTCATTCAAACTAAATACTCATACCAGTATTTAAAGTGATTCACAAAGAGCAAGGACACTTGAATTCACAGACAGAATTGGCTACACATGCTTGTAGAGCAGAGAACATTCAACTGTTTATATAGAGTTTCACATTACTGAAGATGACTTAGTTTAGCAATTATCACTAAGTGGGATCCTATAGGCATGCATTAATCAGAAACATGCTTAGGTTGAAAATAAGAACACATAGAACAGAAATAGGACAACAGAACCCAAAACATGCCAGTAGAGGCAAAAGTAAACAAGAATCATAGATCACACAGAAGCTGTTGGGATTGAAATGAACTAATCATATAAGCACATGGAATAGAACAAGATAACAAGAACTAAGACATATCAGTTGAGAAAAAAATAGACAAGAATCATGTTTCAAACAGAAGCATGTTGAGGTTTGAAATAAACTAATCACATAACATATAGAATTGAACAAGATAACATGAGTTTAGGCATACCAGTTAGGAAGAGAGTAAACATGGATGTGAGGGAAATTAGGAATCCGAAGGATTCGAGCCAGCTAAACAGTGCAGCAATCAGAGTAGTAGCACAAAGAGAGAACTTAAGTTCTTTGAGAAAAAAATAGAGAGCTCTTTAAGTTGTGAAGTGAAGAAATTGTGAGAGTGTGTAAATGTGAGCGTGAGTCTGTAAAACCAGAATAGTGAAAGGTTTTTATAGCATACACTAGAGCAAACAAATAAGGTAGGAAATCAACGGCACACAAATAAGGCAAAGAAATCAATTAACCAGTCAATTAGGGCTGACAAGAATCAATTAATAGGCAGAATCACGCAAGTATCACTTAGATAAGCAGAATCTCATATGAAATAAATCAGCAGACAATGTTGAAGTTTAATAAGGTAAGCAGTAGTCCAGAGATCACTTATAGGTCTGTCATAACAATCAAAGCCCCAGAAAGCAGGCCAATAAGGAAGTATCCCCAATTATTAATCACACATAAGGAAATAATAGGTAAAAGTATGATAAGGAAATATCGCTCTTAAAGGAAAATACAATTTCAAACCCTAATTAGGCAAGTAAATTAATTAACAACTTTAATTGACAGCCAAAGTAAACGGGCAAACATTATAGCAAACGATAGAATAATTGGAAACCCTAGGGTATAAAGACATAGAGATGAAAATCAGTCGAAAAGTAAAGAAAGAAAATCGAAGTTAAACACTTGAACGTTTTAAAACATTTTTGCAGAAATCTCTTAGAACCAAAACCCTAACTTTAGGAAAAAATGAAATTGGTTGACAATAATAGGGAAAACAGAAGAATCTTAAAGGAAAAGTAACAAACAAACTCAAACCGCTTCAGATCTAAAGGGATGTGACCCGATTTAGTTAGGTTATGTAAAAATAAATAGAGGTGAGAAAATCCGGTTTGAACCAGAGATTTGAAGCCATAAACACGAAGATATTAGTACTCACAGACATAGGAGTGAACACGGACGGTTTAATCGAGAAAATGAGAGATTTGAGAAAAATCTGGTTCGAATCTCTTTGAGATTCCATCAAGTAACATGATAGTCGAACAACCAGTAGAGATATGAGGCCGGATAAGGCCTGAAATTGAAGAAAGAAACCATGAATAAAAGGGGTTGAAGTGACGGCGGGCTAGGGTTAGAAGAGGGTGAGAGAGAAAAGAGTAGGGAAAGGGTTTCAAGGTAGCGGATTTGGAGAAATGAATAGGGTTTGGGTCGTTTTGTTTAATTAAAAAGGGAAAATGAATCCTGGACCAATGATCTTCTGAGATCAACAGCCAGGATGATTTAGGCTGGTCGGGTTATGGGTTATGGATTATTGGATC
The DNA here is from genome assembly GCA_005239495.1 of Nicotiana undulata. NCBI lineage: Eukaryota > Viridiplantae > Streptophyta > Magnoliopsida > Solanales > Solanaceae > Nicotiana > Nicotiana undulata. The sequence goes on along the minus strand of ML255971.1, from coordinate 11,144 downwards.
AGGGCTATTGGGTTAATAATTGGGCTAGGCATTTTAGGTGTTGGGCTGGGTAATTGGGTCAGATAAATTAATTAATAGGGGCTATATTTTAAATACCCATTTAATTTAATAAAATAATTTATAAAATAGTTAATAAATGATACAAATCCTATTTGTGTATAAAAATGATTCAAAATAATTACTTAATATTATAAAAATATAAAAAGTCATTTTCGTGTAAAATAAAGTAATTATACATACATGGGCTAATATTGCAAAGTTATTACAATTATAACCTACAAATGTAAATATAATTATGCATAAAATAATTAAAACTCAATATAAATACAAAATGATAAACTTAAGCAATAAAGTTATTGTAAAATCTTTTGTGATACAATTAGTAATTATTTAGATAATAAAATAATGGAATAAACTAATTAAAAATCCTTTAAAATTGCAGAAAATTATGAAAAATATTAACTGATGATCATGCATTGTTTTGAAAGTATATATGCATTTTACAAATAATATAGGGAACAATAGGGTATCAACAATTACCCCTCTTTACCCAGGAAGGATGAAAGAGTTGTCGGATAAAGATATGATGGCCAATTTTGACCGAATAGGGTGATCTGAGAGATATAGGCCGCACTCTGGTTCCTGAGCTGCCTACATATCCATTGCTTTACAGGAATTAGGCCATGCGTAGTTCTAGATCCACCAGCGAAATAAACCGATGAAGTTATCACAAGGATGGATACAAGGTTTTGAATAGGTGAAGAGGTTATGGTGAAGGGTCAGGTTTGCAATAGTATGAAGGAACTGGAGAGGGATTTCTCCTGTCTGGATAACAGTTGCTCACTGGGTCACCTGCAAGTCAAAAGATGTACGGCAAGCATATGCATATAACTTTGCGTAAATTTAGACATGGCGCAAATTCCCTTCAGACCATGAAAATTGTCTTTGGACGGTTGAGGATGACGTCCTTAGACCATGATGTCCCCGTCCATGAATTGTGCGGTAAGGGATTCGCAGGCCATGAAATGATGTTCACGGGACATGAAAATGGTGCCTCCAAACAATGACGCCTTTGAATAATGATGTGCAAGTTTGAGAGATCCTCAGGCCATGGCATGATGTATTCCATCTATAAGGATTGTTTCTTTCAGACTATGACGCCTTCGGACAAGTTGGCTATATTTCAGCCTATGAGGTGCAAAGACATGATGCTAGAAGCAACAAGACAAGGCTTAGTCTTGTGTGAAGTTGAGGGCAGAGCTTAGCCCGAGAGAAGAGAACAATGCAAGAGAGACAGTGCTTAGTCTCGTGCGGGATTCGGGACAGTGCTTAGTACCATGCAAAGGGAAGGCAATGCTTAGCCTTATGCAAGATTCGGGACAGTGCTTAGTCCCATATGAAGAGAAGGCAATGCTTATCCTTATGCAAATAGAGAGGCAGGGCTTAGTCTCATGCGGGTGTGGAGACAAAGCTTTGTCTCATGCAAAAATCGGGACAGTGCTTAGTCTCATGCAAAGAGAAGACAATGCTGAGCCTTATGCTAATAGAGAGTCAGGGCTTAGCCTCATGCGGGTGTGGAGACAGAGCTTAGTCTCATGCAATAATCGAGACAGAGCTTAGTCCCATGCACAGAGAAGGTAATGCTTAGCCTTATGCAAATAGAGAGGCAGGTCTTAGCCTCATGCGGGTGTGGAGACAGAGCTTAGTCTCATGCAAAAATTGGGACAGTGCATAGTCCTATGCAAAGAGAAGGCAATGATTAGCCTTATGCAAGATTCGGGACAGTGCTTAGTCCCATGCGAAGAGAAGGCAACTCTTAGCCTTATGAAAATAGAGAGGCAGGGCTTAGCCTCATGCAGGTGTGGAGACAGAGCTTAGTCTCGTGTAAAAATCGGGACAGTGCTTAGTCCCATGCAAAGGGAAGGAAATGCTTAGCCTTATGCATTGAGACAAGGCTTATTCTCATGCAAAGTTTGGGACAATGCTTAGTCCCATGCAAAGAGTAAGAGTGCAGTATTCGTAGCTTACAATATGTTGTATGCATGGCGATTGTGTTGTTATGACTGTGTTTATCATGATGATATAGTCTAGCATTCAAAGACAATTTTGTGAGTTTTGGGGGGGGGGGGGGGGGGAGGGGTTGGTTCGTGCCTTTGGTTGCTCGGTTTGATCCGCTCTGTATGAAGATTCTGTTGAATCTATTAGGGTAGCGTTTGCTAAAGCAAAGTTTATTTCAAAGCATGCATGCATAACTTTCAAAGACATAGTAATATATAACTTAGAAATTATTTAGATGAACCAGTAACTGTGACATTATTAGAGACATTACGACTTTCTCCACCATAGAATTTTAAGGGTCCTCCTCAAAATTCTGCCCCAGTTAACTAGATGACCTTTCTGACTGCTTCATAAGCTGCGGTTGGCTGAACTTGCTTCGAAATTTTGAGGGTCCTCCTCAAAGTTCTGCCCAAGTTTCTGATTGTGGGGGGAAATAGAAATTTTATTGAATTGTGACCGAAACCACATGGATGCCTATATATCATCTCTTAAAAAGAAATCAGGTCGAGCATAGTTCAATTTACATCATGTAGGAAAGCATAAGATGATTTTACACATAATATCTTTTGACTGCGTCTGAGTTGATTGGCTTTGGCCAAATATCCCCGTCCATCTCTGCGAGTATGAGTGCTCCTCCTCTCAGTACTCTGTGAACCATGTAAGGACCTTGCTAGTTTGGAGAGAATTTCCCTTTGGCTTCATCTTGATGCAAGAAAATCTTTTTCAGCACCAGTTTTCCCAGTGTGAACTGTCTTGGCTTGACTGTTTTGTTGAAGGCTCTGGACATTCTATTATGATAAAGTTGACTGTGACATACTGTGTTCATACTCTTTCTGTGTATGAGGTCTAGTTGCTCATGCGGCTTCTTATCCATTTTGCGTCGCTGAGTTCAGCTTCTTGTATGATCTTCAAGGAAGGAATTTGCACTTCGAAGGGAATAACGGCTTTAGTACCATAAACCAACAGATAGGGAGTTGCCCCGATTGATGTGCAGATTATGGTACGGTATCCGAGTAAAGCGAATGGTAGCTTTTTGTGCCATTGTTTGTGATTCTCTACCATTTTCTTTATTTTCATCTTGATGTTTTTGTTGGCGGCTTCCACGGATCCATTCATTTGAGGCATGTATGTTGTAGAATTCTTGTGTTTGATTTTGAAAGTCTCACACATGGATTTCATCAAATCACTGTTGTGATTGGAAGCATTGTCAGTGATGATGGACTCTGGAACTCCAAATCGATAAACAGTTCGATCGCGAACAAAATCTTCCATGACCTTCTTGGTCACAACTTTGTAAGATGCGGCGTCCACCCATTTAGTGAAGTGATCGATGGCCACCAAAATGAACCGGTTCCCGTTTGAGTCGGTGGGCATGATTGGACTAATGACATCCATTCCCCAAGCGGCAAAGGGCTAGGGTGAGCTTGATGCATTAAGTCATTTGGCGTCACTTTTATCATGTCTGCATGTATTTGACATTGGTAACACTTCTAAACATACTAGATGCAGTCTGTTTCCATGGTCATCCAAAAGTAACCGGCCCTGAGTATCTTCTTGACTAAGACAAAGCCATTCATGTGTGGGCCGCAGGTTCCGGCATGTATTTCCTCGAGCAGTTTAGAAGCCTCTTTTGCGTCAACACACCTTAATAGTCCCAGAGAAGTATTTCTTCTATATAGGTTTCCTCCACTCTGGAAGAAATGATTGGACAACCTCCTAAGTGTGCGTTTCTGAGTATGGTTTTCATGCTCCGGGTATTCTCTTTTTGCCAAATACTGATGTCGTGGAACCAAGGTTTTCCATCTGTTTCTTCTTCAACATGAGCACAATATGCCGGCTCATTATGGATCCTTACTGGAATAAGATCGATGAAATTCTTGTCTGGATGTTGTATCATTGATGACAAGGTGGCCAATGCGTTAGCAAATTCGTTATGAATTCTGGGGAAATGCCGAAACTCTATCTTTGTGAACCTCTTCTTCATTTCTTGCACATGATGCAGATATGGCAATATCTTGGAATTCTTAGGAGCCCATCTCCTTGTACCTGGTGCACAAGCAGATCTGAATCGCCGATCACTAGCAGATCTTGAATGTTTGTATCAACAGCCATGTTGAGCCCTAATATGCAAGTTTCAGATTCCGCCATGTTGTTAGTGCAGGGGAATCTGAGTTTTGCAGACACCGGGTAATGTTGGCCAGTTTCTAATACCAAAATAGCTCCGATACCTACTCCTTTGAAGTTTGTCGCCCCGTCGAAAAACATTCTCCAACCATCGTAGGCTTCAACAATTTCTTCTCCTACGAATGATACCTCTTCATCAGGAAAATACGTTTTCAAGGGTTTGTATTCTCCTCCCACAGGATTTTCAGCAAGGTGGTCTGCCAATGTTTGTCCTTGACTGCTTTCTGAGTTATATAGATGATGTCAAACTCGCTCAGTAGGATTTGCCACTTTGCCAGCTTCCCAGTGGGCATGTGTTTCTCAAAGATGTATTTAAAGGGATCCATTATTGATATGAGATGCGTCGTATAAGCACAGAAGTAGTGTCTTAGCTTCTGAGCTATCCAAGTTAGAGCGCAACAAGTGGGTTCTAGCAGAGAGTACTGCGCTTCATAAGGTGTGAACTTCTTACTCAAATAATAGATGGCATGTTCCTTTCTTCCTGCCTCATTATGTTGTCCTAGAACATAACCGAAAGCTCCATCTAACACTGCAAGGTAGAGTAGTAGTGGTCTACCAGGCTCTAGTGGGACTAAGACTGGTGGTGTGGATAAGTATTCCTTGATTCTGTCAAAATCCTTTTGACAATCTTCGGTCCAACTGGTTGCAGCGTCCTTCTTTAGCATTTTGAAAATCGGCTCACATATTTGTCGCGACCCTTTTTTTCCTCGCACGGGTTAGGATTTGCCTCATATTTTAACATAAAAGCTTTTCGGTTTCACGCCCGGATTGCGCACGTAAATCGAGGTATTTAAAATTAGTCTTTTTTATGGCTAATAAGCCTAGAATTGTGTCTGAATTCTTAAAATGACCCTTTGGGTCATCACAATCTCCACCTCTAAAACAAACGTTCGTCCTCGAACGGACATAGAAGATTACCTGAATTAGCAAACAAGTGTGATATTTACTCTGCATGTCCGACTCGGACTCCCAAGTAGCTGCCTCAACGGGCTGACCCTTCCACTGCACTCGAACTGAAGTATAACTCTTAGACCTCAATTGACGAACCTACCAATCCAAAATAGCTACCGGCTCCTGCTTATAAGTCAAGTCTTTGTCCTACTAGACAAAGCTGAAATCTAACACGTGGACGGGTCACCATGATATTTTCGGAGCATAAACACGTGGAATACCGGATGAACTGAGGATAACCCTTGAGGCAACGCAAGTCAATAAGCCACCTCCCCCACTTTATCAAGAATCTCAAACGACCTGATATACCTAGGGCTCAACTTACCCTTCTTCCCAAACCTCATAACACCCTTCATGGGCGACACACGAAGCAATACTCTCTCTCCAACCATGAATGCTACATCACGAACCTTACGATCGGCATAACTCTTCTGCCTAGACTGAGCTGCACGAAGTCTCTCCCGAATATATAACTCAGCCAACCGCTCTGAAGTATAAGCACTTGCCACAGGAATGAAATGTGTTGATTTAGTTATCTTATCCACAACAACCCAAACTGCATCAAATTTCCTCTATGTCTGTGGGAGTCCAACAACGAAGTACATAGTGATACGCTCCCACTTCCACTCAAGAATCATTATTTGCTGAAGCAAACCACCAAGTCTCTGATGTTCATACTTTACCTGCTGACAATTTAAGCAACGAGCCACGTACGCCACAATGTCCTTTTTCATCCTTCTCCATCAATAATGGGGTCTCAAATCTTGGTACATTTTAGTTGCTCCTGGGTGAATAGAATACTTAGAACTGTGAGCCTCCTCAAGGATCAACTCACGAAGGCCATCAACATTAGGCACACATAACCGACCATGTATCCTCAAAACACCATCATCTCTAACTATAACCTGCTTGGCATCACCGTGCCGAACTGTGTCCCTAAGAACAGCCAAATGTGGGTCACCATCATGCCGCTTTTGGATATGCTCGATTAGAGAAGACCGAGCGACTGTACGCGCTAGAACACTGCTAGGGGAAATATCCAACCTTACGAACTGATTAGCCAACGTCTGAATGTTTGAAGCTAACGACCTCTCACCAACTAGAATATACTCAAGGCTGCCCATACTCACCGCCTCTATTTACTTAATAGTTGTTCATAGCAAATTACAGAATTATCAACAGCTTCACGTTAACAATAATCCCCTTTCAACGTTCACAATACTGATGACGAGGTGCGATTCATGAAGATCTCATAATTATATACCCGACTTAACGTGTCTCATTTAATTCCACATGGGCGTCACATACCTCGTAGGTCAAAGCTCAATAATTCTGACACGGATTTGGAAAATTATACACAGTTAATTGATTAGCTTATTTCTTTATTTATTAATTTAATTATTATTAGTATTACTTTTATTATCATTATTTATTCATTTATTATTATGGCCATTATTATTTTATACATAAATTGTTGAATAAGCCTAACAAGCATGACTCCCTACCAGTACTATAGTAAAGTTTTAATTCACAAGGGAGACTTTAAACACAAGAATTTCCATCACAAGGACCTCGTCCCTACATAACTTCCATCGCGGCTCGTAGCCCGATTTAAACATATCAAATCATATCAAAATGCAAGGATCTCGCCCTCAGTTCAGAATCATAAGTAATATGCAGTTCGTTAAACAAAATTGCAACACGTAATGATAGACATAGCTATCTCCATAGAATTTCTCAATACTAGTGTTCTCACAAGTAGATTTTGAGTTACGAAGTTCACCCGAGAGTAGAGCATATTAGAAGAACTTTATTAGTTACGTATAACCGTATTAAGTTCAGGAAATCATCACTTTATAATAATTAGAGATTGTTCTTTTAATGACGTCATTTAATGTAACGACCTCAGCCCTACCATAGAAAATATACCAACAGGTTGGGTCTCCACCTCTAGGAGTCTGACCTCCACCTTCGACATGTAAGTTGAGTTGTAACTGCAATGGGGCATGTAGCTTGAGTGTTCTGATGAAATATGACTCTCCCAAGTCTAGGACAATTTCTATCACTAACCGAAATGAAGTACAACATGCCCTGAGTCGTCCAAAATTTTACAATCATATTTGAGTCCTTTAATGAGTCTGTGAACTTGTTCTCTGCTGTATGAACCAAAGTAGGAGTGTGACGGGCTGACTTATCGAACCTGGTAGCATGTTCTAACATCGTCATATGACCTAACGCAACCGCTCAAACCTTACGCACCCCGCATTATGGAGGGTCCGAGAAGCAAATTATTTCAAAAGCATTTATGAGAACTAAGTCAAACAGTTGATGTTGCACTGGCTAGTCGTCCTCTTCGTGGGCTTGCCTCAACCACCGGTGACCCATTTCTCCTTTACCATGTTGTCTCAATACCGCTGAGCTACCCCACTTATTCATGTACTTTTCGTTATTCCCTGGGGTAACTCTTATTCTTAGTGATGCACATCGATCCCACAAGTAAAGCTTTATACAGATAATATTTGGCACGAACCATATAGTCTAGAAGCTTGTCAACCACTGTACTCCCTTTGAAGCACCCCAAAATCCGCAACCGTGACTTCCACACTGAGTAAACCTTCTGTAGATCTAAAGTTGTTATATAACTCCTTTGGTACTGAGGTATATGGTTATTAAGAATACAAACACACCGCAATCCTTAGTTTTATCTCTTCCAAAAATCTCAGGCCATATACCTTTCAAGCCAAAATCGATATAACACATGAACCCACAATCTATTCCTTGACAGTGGACTTCTCCACTTGGCACGAAGTCATAGGTCACAATACCTCGCAATCCAAAATGTTAAATTTCACAACTCATATAATTCAACCCCGTTGCTTCCAACTATTCCCTTGTTATGCAGTACCGAAGTAACTATGAATCCTTCTGGGATATGGGCTAGTCCAAAATGCACCGACTGAGCTAGAACCTCCGCGTCTAGATCTATTTGAAACTGTACAATAGGTGCTGATGTTCGAGCTTTAGAATGAGCTCTGCTTCTGTCTCTCCCCCTAATCGTAGTTGTCATTGAGGCTTCATCTCTTGTCCAGTTGTAGACGCTTCGCGTGTTGTCACGATTTGCGAGAGGACAAGAATAGACAAGTTCAATCATCAACGGTAGAATAAATTCGCACGATAGAATAGAAATAACGATGGAATTGTTTCCTAACTCAATAGCCTCCGAGAGATAAGTACAGACGTCTCTGTACCGATCCTTCAGACTCTACTAAGCTTGTTCGTGAATTGTGAAACCTAAGAAACCTAATGCTCTGATACCAACTTTTCACGACCCAAATCCCAACCTAGAGATCGTGATGACGCCTAACATCACACTTCCTAGGCAAGTCAATGTTAGTTATAAATTTACTAATTTCCTTGATTATTTACTTCCGCATAAACCATTGAATTTAAAGTGCTCTTAACTGAAATATTTCCCAACAATATTAAAATAAAATAATAATATTAACCAATTAAATTAAACGAACCGCGAACTAATTATATCATTAATACCAAAACTACCCCAGGGTCTGGTGTCACAATTCACGAACTACTAAAGAATACTACAAATAATGGGCTGAAAGAAATAATGTAACTGTTCTGAATATAATAAAACAGTTTTATAAAAATAGGAGAAGACTCTCGGGATCTGCGAACGCCGACAGATATACCTCGTGTCTCCGAATAAATGAATAGCCGCTCTAAATATCTCTATTGTTGGTCGATACCTGGATCTGCACAAAAGAGTGCAGAGTGTAGTATCAGTACAACCGACCCCATGTACTGAGTAAGTGCCGAGCCTAACCTCGGCGAAGTAGTGACGAGGCTAGGGGGGGCTTTAAGGATAAACATGTGATATTAATATATGTACGATAACACAATAAAATAATTATACACGAACAAGAAAATATATCTGAGACAATAATTATAAAACAAGAAGGAAATCTAAACACATCAATTCAAATACTGCATCAATAATAAAATAACGCAACCGCCTCTTTCAGGCCTCAGCTATAACCAAATCCTCAATATTTCCAAGTTCTTCAACCTTTATCTTTGAATAAAAGTAGCTCCAAAATATGAAAATAGTACTATAAAATAGAAAGTTTCAAATCTTTGTCTTCCTAAAAACAAAACAGTAAAAATAGTCATTTAGCTTTTCAAAACTTTGAAAAACTTCCCCACTCAATGCAGATGCTAATTAATGCATAAGTGTATATAGATATAACCGACACGGACAAGACTATCGGCCGAAGTCATAAGGGTGGGTCATAAGGACTGACTCGGTCATAAAGCTCCACACGCTCGCGAATAATACTTGCGACTCGTGCGCTGACTCGATAAAATCTCCACGATCGCGAATCATCCATGCGCCTCGTGGGCAAATATCTCTCCCTACTCGCGAATCATTCATGCGACTCAGGGGCCAATGACATATATATATAATATCCCGATCACGAAGCATACCTGTGACTCAGGGACAATGATGCAAAGTAAAACTCTCCCCGATCACGAATCGTGCTTGTCACTCGGCGGCCGAAGAAAATATAAGTTCTCCCCGATCACGAATCATACCTGTGACTCGGGGGCCGATGAAATTAGTAGTATAATTCTCCCTGATCACGAATCAAACATGTGACTCAAGGGCTAGTAAAATAAGTCTGATCTTTCCCTTATCACGTATCAAACCTGTGACTCAGGGGCTGGTAAAAATATGAGTGTAAT
>ML255970.1:0-34905 GCA_005239495.1 Nicotiana undulata | reverse complement strand
CTTCAAGCCAAACTTAGGAAATTTCTTCAAAAATACTAACTTCCACAATATACACCGAAACGCTCTCGGGTTATCCAAATCCCGATCCGGACATTTGCCCAAGACCGAAATCATCATACGAACCTGCTGGAACCTTCGGATCTTGATTCCGAGGTCGTTTACTCAAAATTCAATCCCAAAACCAAATCGAATCAACTTAAGAACTTAAGAAATTCTAGAATTCACTTCAATGCGCCGAACCGGTCTATACTACTCGGAATGACTTCAAATTTTGCAGACAAGTTACAAATGACATAAAACAACTATTGCCGGTCTCGGAATTTCATTCGGACCTCGGGAACATAAAATCACATTTCAAGCCAAATTTCAAATTCTTTAAAAATCCTCAAAACTTCATTAACTCCAATTTTCTCATTTTGATCCGAAACCCGTCAAATCAAGTCCGTTTCTTACCAAATTTCACAGATAACTTAAATAACACATATTGAACCTGTTCCGGGCTCCGGAATCATAATACGGGCCCGGCCGCACAGGTTTTACATCAAGGTTCATTTTTCATAAGCCTTTAATATTTTCATAAAACAATTTCTTTCAAAAATTCATTTCTCGGACTTGGGTCCTCGGAATTCGATTACGGGCATACGCCCAAGTCCCATATTTTCCTGCGGACCTTACGGGACCGTCGGATCACGGATCCGGGTCCGTTCACCAAAAATGTTGACCAAAGTCAACTTTATTCAACTAATTATCATAAATTCAACTCTTTATCAAGTTTCCACATAAAGGCTTCCCGGCTACGCGCCCGGGCTGCGCACGCACATCGAGGTGATATTGACGGAGGCTTTCGAGGCCTCGGAACACAGTCATAATTAAATTTGCATAAGATGACCTTTTGGGTCATCACAGTTTACTCAAAATTCCACTCTTACTTAATTTCCTCAACTTAAGGCTTCTGAAATGAGAATTTTCATTTCAATTCAACCCCGAACCCCCTGAATTTCAACTCTGACAATACCCACAAGTCACAATACCCGAAATGAAGCTGTTCATGACTCTCAACTACTGAACGATGCGCTGGATCTCAAAACGACCGGTCCGGTCGTTACAAAACTTGGCTCATGCTTATTTTCCAAATGTTTCATGTCTCTATTCATTTACAAAAGTGTCTCTTTCTCACTTATCCAATTCAAGATTAAATCAGTTTTCTAAGATCTGGCCAAAATTTCCGCATGCATGTCATGTCACTAGAACTAGCATGAAAAAAAACTATGCACAAAATGGACACAAAATGGCTGACTATTTTTTTTTATAGAATAAAGGATGGGAGGGTTCGATAGCACAAAGAGAAGAAGAAAAGACGACAAAATAAGCTACTATGGCCAAAAGAGGAGTGACTTTCCAGTTACTAAGCGACATCTAGCCACAGACTTGCACATTAGCCTTACTATGCCATTCGACCATTTTCATTGTTATGGATTCAGCACTCAAATTTTGACTTTTGCTCAAACCATTCCCCATATTGCCTGTCGAATTTCAGGATTGACAACATGGGAATGTCACAGTAACTAATTCGCCAAAGGACTTGGACGACTTCTCGTGTCTCCCCATAATCAAATCATCCCGAGCAGGCCATGTACTATTGCTCAAATCTGGTAAAGTCAACCCCACATTTGCTTCCATTTTTAATTTTCACTGCCAACTTGCCTACTTGCGTTTTCGTGACTTTGGATCAACAATAGTGGTGCTTGTTCCATTGCAAACCAACAAACCGGCCACCTCTAACTGCTTTTATTTCAAAACAACAACATGTCAAAATAATCATTCTTTTTTTTTTCTCTCCTTTTTTTTCTTTTTCTATTTTTTTGTTTTCTCTTTTTTTTTCAAACCATTCGATCGAACCTGATGTGGGTTGCCTACGTATCATGACGCCGCATGAATCAGATCTTGCGTAGTTCGGGAAGATTGGGAATAAAGTAAATAACCTGACACTTTTTTTTTGAATTTGGTATTTTTTTTCGAAACAAAGACTTAAAAGGAAGAAAGGAAATATTTTTTGGATTTAGATTTGTTTTATTTTTGGAATTTTGAAAGAAAAACTTCTAAATAAGAAAGGATTTTTTTTTGGATTTTTGAACTATTATTTTGAATTTATGAAAGAAATACTTCTATTAGAAAAAAGAAATATTTTTGAATCTTGAATTTTCTTTTCAATTTTTTGAAAGAAGATTGAAAATATTTTTGAATTTTTTATTTTGGTTTTTTTTTATTGATTTTTTTTTTCAAATGTTTTTGAAAGAAAGACTTCTAAAGAAGAAACAATTTTTTTTTTGGATTTTTGATTTTTTTTTGGGAAAAGACTTCTAAAAAATAGGTAGAAAATATTTTTTGGATTTTAATTTGATTTTTTTTTTCAAATGAAAGACTTCTTAAATGAAAGAAAATATTTTTGGTTATTTTTTTTTATTTGGAGTTTTTAAGGAAAGACTTCTAAAGCAGGAATTAAAGGAAACCTTTTTTTGGATTTTAGAAAATTGGGAAAAAAGACTTTCTAAAGAAGGAAGTAAAGAAAAATATATTTTTTTTGGATTTTTGAAAACTGGGGTCCCAAAGAAAGACTTTCCATAGAAGGAAGTAAAGGAAAATATATTTTTTTTACTTACTTTTTTTTTTTGAAAATTGTGAAAAATAAAAAGGTAGAAAATATTTTTTTTGGGATTTTGATTTGATTTGTCTTCTTTCCTTTTTAATGAAAGATTTCTATGAAGAAAATATTTTTTTGAGTTTTTAAAAAGAATTTCTTATTACTTGATTTGAGACTTATAACGAAAGAACTAAAGGAAAATATTTTTGTTTTTTTTAAAAATAGGGGCCGGAACCGATGAGGTTTGCCTACGTATCTCACATCCGGTGAGAATCAGACCCGCGTAGTTCTGTCAATTTTGACGGAACCGGGGAAACATGATATAACTTATTTTCATTTTTTCTTGAAATACATTTTCTCTTTCTCCATCTTTCAAAAACTTTGGCAGAGTTTCATGACATTTTCAAGTATCGTGGTTTTCAAAAATCGGGTAAATTTTCTATTCTATCTCACTCTTGGTTTTTCTGCTATTTTTCTTTATTCGGTCAACAAACAAGCCGAAACAAAATATTATACACATAGCAGGTAAGATGCATCATGATGGTCTTTTATTTCGGGTTCACCTGTCCTAGACGGACCCAACCCCTGTGTTGAGTCCCCTAAGTCAAATGCACGTGATGCAAATAATCGTTCCTACTAGAGATCCGGCATGAGGCTATGTTATACTAGGTTTATATCCTGGGTTTTGTTCTAGACAAGGCTTACCGGAGCGCACAGCTCGAGCCGAGGTCGGGGCAGCGTACCGGGAATACAGAAGCTTCACCGGCTTTGCAACTTGTCTGTACCTCGTTCTAAAATTTGGATGACTCTAACAGAAAAGAAGTCGCACGAAGTGCACACTTCCTAGACGATTTAGAAGACTCAGAGAGAAGAAGGGTTTCAGCACAGTTTTATACGCAGTTCAGATAATATCAAAGCGGTAAATGCGGCAATTAGCACATTAGGTTTAAACACGTAAAATCAGACAATGAAAGCCAAAATATAACAGTTATATAAGCTTGAATTCTTGAACCCTGAACCAGAGATTCTGGGTTCGATCCCCAGCAGAGTCGCCAGAGCTGTCACACCTCCTTTTTTCACTACCCCTGAGTAATGAAGGGTAATGAGGGAGTTTTTCCAATCAAAGTGATATTATTTGGATTTGGGATTTTTATTATTTCAGAGTCGCCACCCAGATTTTTGACGATGCTCCGGGACACCGTTTTGTTTTGAAAATCCCAAACCGAGGAAATTTGCCTCTGTTTTGATTTGTCTGCGACCAGTCCGAGTAAGGAATTCTGTTAACCCGAGAGAAGGTGTTAGGCATTCCCGAGTTTAGTGGTTCTAGCACGGTCGCTTAACTATTAATATTTGGCCTAAATTATCTGATTGTTTACGTGTTTCAGCCTATTGTGTGCTTAGCCTTTTTATTCTTAACCGCTTTTGACATTTATGGATTTATCTTGAAAAAAAAGTCACGAAGACGTGCACTTGTCTGCTTTTGTACATGTTACAATTACGCCACATGAAATGCACCCGTAGTTGCGACACGTGATTTTATTAAGATTTGAAGTTTTGAAGACGGGGACATGAGTTGTCGCACCCGAGTGTAGATTACGTAGTCAAGATTATGGTCGTGACGATTTTATAATGCCTATTTGAGGCGATACTCGATTATTCTCTAAGTTTTATAATTTTTATCTAAAGGAGGTATTTTAGCTATTTTTATTCAAAGTTACGCGAACGTATACTTTGATTTTAATGTGTTTAAAATTCAAAGCATAATAACTACCTAATTAAGGATGGGTCTAGATATTTTACTATAATGAAGCTAACTACTCTTGCAAAAGAGGTGATGAAGTCCACAAGTAAGAATCCTAATGTACTGTAAGCTTATTTATCAATGTGATGGATTAAAAGAGATTTCCTTTCAATTATTCAAATATAGTTGCCATTGATTAAACTACATATTCTTACGTAACAGATGTGACAAATATCACATTAGGGCAGACACAAGAGTCTTGCAAAATAAAATTATAACTGTACCGATTTTCAGAATAGCTAAATGGCATGACAGTAGCGAACAACAATTCCGTTTGGAATTGATATGCACAAAGAGCCATTAACATGATGCTAAAAACATTAGTCAAACTAGTTATTAATCCTCTCAATTAAAAATAACCTCAAGACTCATTTCATATTAACGAACTTACTGACATTACCAATTTTACTTCATGAGTAAGTTTCATAACATCTTCCATTTTCGCCGTATATCAAACAAATAAGAATTTTTACCGATATATATTCAAAAGAAAATAAATCAACAAAAAGCCTTCTACTTAACTCAATAAATGGAAAGCTCACATAGTAATAAACAATTCATAATCTGACCAAGTTCAAGATTCAAATCAATTTATTGCATAATCATCTCAAAGAGCACGTTTAGGTCCCAAAATCTTTACTGGAGAGATAGAGATAAAGAACATACCTTCAAACTTTGAATCTCAAAAGAAAATTCAACTAGACGCAACCTTGACCGGAAAATCGTGATTGAACGAAGACCTCAGACCACGACCTTCGACGACCTCGAAGCTCGATTTTGATGCTGCTGTTTGACGGTGATTTAAGGTGTTTGTAAGCTGGTTTTATGGGTATTGAAGATAGCAATAGAGGGTGAGGAGATAGAGAGGACTGCTGTGTTTTTCTTTTTCTTTTTCAGTGTCGCTGGCTTTCCTGTGTGAAAATGAGAGAGGTTCAGCAAAATGGAATGGTAAGGGAGGGCTGGACAGTGGTGCGCTGGTAGGTGGAGGAGATGAGTGGGCGGCGACTTGGTGGTGTTGGGTTCCTAGGGTGCTGAAGGTTGAAGAAAAAAGAAGAAACGGCTCAGGGTCCCCTTTTATTAAAATTAGGTCTCTATTATATAGAGGAGGGGATTAGGGTTGTAATGTGGGGAATTTGGTTGGGCCTGGGATTTTGGGCCCTGAAATTAGGCCAATTTGAAACAAGAGAAAATTTTATCTTCCAAAAATAGTCATCATACTACTAATTAAATTTCTTTTATCAAAACGACCTAATTAATATTTTAACTAATTAAATAAACTAATTGATTAAGCTACTGTATATTTTTTGTGATTTTTATATATTAATCTATCAATTAAAGGGTAATTAATTTCTAAAAATGCGAATTAAACCTAAGATTACATGAAATAAAAAAATGTGACAATTTTTATGATTTTTTTATGATTTTAAAATATTAAACATGCATGAAATGTAACTAAATAAAGAAAGGTTCCTAAAATTCATTAAAAGTTATTTTTTGATTATTTTTAGGAGTAATTTTCATGCGGGGAAAAAATGCGGTGTTCACAAAGTCAAAATCAAAATTACGGACCTAATCCAACTTTCGGAATCTGAATCCGGCCCTGATATAAAAGATTCCACTACCGGTCCAAAACTCCAAAAATTCAATTTTTGCCATTTCAAGCCTAATTGAGCTACAGACCTCCAAAACACAATCCGGACACGCCCTTAAGCCCAAAATCACCTAACGAAGCTAACGGAACCATCAAAATTCAAATCTGAGGTCGTTACACACAAGTTGACATCTGGTCGACTTTTCCAACTTAATCTCCCAATTAAGAGATTAAGTGTCTCAATTCACTTCAAAAACCAATACGAACCCTCTAGACAACACAAAATAGTAGAATTAGATAGGGGAAGCAGTTAATAGGGCATGGGGGCTCTAACTCTCAAAACGACCGGCTGGGTCATTACATATAAGTGATTTTATTTTGATTATTGGGCTCATCACGTGACTTTTGTTGGTTGAATTGTATGATGATTGTGCTTAGTTTCTTTAACTTGATAGTCGGACATGAGTTGTCCTAAGTAAGTCATGTGCATTGTATAAGGTGAGATATTTAGTTGTTCTATGTTCTATCCATTGATAGTCTAGAACTTGCCCAATGTGTGACTTGGAGTAAAATAAGTAACTTTTGTGAGTCTAGGAAATGATATAGGTGTTTCTTCGACTGACCTCTGAGCTATTTGTCTGTCAGTGATAGAATTATCCTTTATTAGTCCATTTAAGCCTGTAAACCTTTTCTCTTGTACCCACATTATAAGTCGAGTACCCTTTATTCTTAATTCAATCTCTTAGCCTACATGCATTACAACCCATAAAGACTTAATTAATCCTAGATTTTGCGAGCTTAAATTAGTAGATATTAGTTTCTTGCGAGAGTGAGTGAATTTTTTTAATATGTGAGTCGTTAAATTATTCTTTAATTCATATTACTGTGCGCATATTGATTACTCTCTTTGCATTGTTGGTGAAGGCACATGCTTTACGACAGATTGATCAGGAACTCATTTTAGTTGGCAGAAGAAGTGAGTCATAAAGAGGAGTATATTGGAGTTATCTTTTGAGGCTAAGATGTTAGAAAGATTCATCCAAATATTTGAAATAGTCTTGGCATGGGTCTAAAAATGAGAAAATATGTCAATAGTCCTTATGTTGGATTCTAAGCGTTGATATAAATCATTGTCATTAGTATGATGCTTGAGTATACGTTGAAACTGTGTACTTGCCAATGTATTTAATTTTAAGTTTCTCAAGGACGAGCAAGACTTTAAATGTGGGGTGGTGATAAATG
This sequence comes from Nicotiana undulata, assembly GCA_005239495.1. NCBI lineage: Eukaryota > Viridiplantae > Streptophyta > Magnoliopsida > Solanales > Solanaceae > Nicotiana > Nicotiana undulata. Next base: position 27,630 of record ML255970.1, on the reverse strand, counting down.
ATGAAAAGTGCATGTTTTGACTATTGTCACGTCCCAAACTGATGGGTCGCGACGGGAATCCGGTGCCTTACTCAATCGAGTACCAATGTAACGTATCTTCCATAGCTTGGTGCACAAGATATGGCCCTAACAATTCCGTCTCACCAGCTTCGAACCATCCAATATGAGATCTACACCTTCTTCCGTACAATGCCTCAAATGGGGCCATCTGAATACTAGCATGAAAGCTGTTATTGTAAGCAAATTCGATAAGCGGCAAATGATCATCCCAACTACCTTTGAAATCTAAAACACAAGCCCGTAATATATCTTCAAGCGTCTGAATAGTCCGCTCTGCCTGACCATCAGTCTGTGGATGGAAAGTCGTGCTGAGATTCACCTGAGTACCCAAACCTTGCTGAAATTTCCTCCAAAAATTAGCTGTGAACTGGGCTCCTCGATCTGAGATAATAGAAACTGGAGTGCCATGAAGTCTGACTATCTCCTTGATATACAACTGAGCATATCGTTCTGTAGTATCGGTGGACTTGACTGGCAAAAAGTGAGCTGATTTCGTGAGTCGATCCACTATTACCCAAATTGAGTCAAACTTGCGCTGAGTGCGAGGTAACCCTACCACGAAATCCATATTAATCATTTCCCATTTCCACGTCCATATTTCCATAGCTGAGTTAATCCATCGGGCCGCTGATGCTCGGCCTTCACCTGCTGACAATTCGAACATCTAGACACGAAGTCCGCCACACCCCTCTTCATCTCGCTCCACCAATAAATCTCCCGGAGATCATGATACATTTTCGTAGAGCCTGGGTGTACAGAATACCTGGAGCTATGAGCCTCCGCCATTACCCTCTCCCGAAGATTATCCACATCTGGAATGCATAGCCTACCTTGACATCGCAATACCCCATCATCGCTGCCGAGTGAAAAAACCGAAATCTTGTTATTCAGAACTGCCTCCTTCAACTGTGCCAATGCTGGATCAATAAACTTCTTTTCTTTGACTTCCGCTGCAAGTGACGATTCTGCTCCATTATGCACCATAACCTCCCCTTCGTCTGAGGTCGAAAGACAAACCCCAAACTGGCCAATTGATAAACCTCCCGAGCCAAGGGCCTCTGATCCGCTTCCAAATGAGCCAAACTACCCATAGACTTCCGACTGAGAGCGTCGGCCACCACATTACCTTCCCTGGATGGTAGAAAATACTCATATCATAATCCTTAAGCAATTCCAACCGCCTCTGCTGCCTTAGATTCAGCTCCTTCTGCTTGAATATATATTGTAGACTCTTGTGGTCTGAGAACACGTCCACGTGGACCCCATAAAGATAATGCCGCCAAAGTTTTAATGCAAACACCACTGCCGCGAGCTCCAAATCATGCGTCGGATAGTTCTTCTTGTGATTCTTGAGTTGCCTTGAAGCATATGCTATAACCTTCCCATGTTGCATCAACACGCACCCCATACCAACCCTTGAAGCATCGCAATAAACCACAAATCCCTCGATACCTTCTAGCAAGGTCAATACCGGTGCCGAAGTCAATCTCGACTTCAATTCCTGAAAACTTTTCTCACAAGCGTCGGACCACTGGAACTTCACCGCTTTCTGCGTCAATTTAGTCAATGGGGAGGCGAGGGTAGAGAATCTCTCCACAAACCTCCGATAATATCCAGCTAGACCCAAGAAATTGCGAATCTCTGTCGGGGTCGTTGGTCTAGGCCAATCTTTCACTGTCGCAATCTTCTGGGGATCAACCTGAATCCCTTCTCTGGAAACAACATGACCCAAAAAGGTGACTGATTCTAGCCAAAACTCACATTTCGAAAATTTAGCATACAACTGGTGATGATGAAGAGTCTGCAGGACTGCCCTGAGGTGATTAGCATGATCTTCCCGACTCCGCGAGTAGACAAGGATGTCATCAATAAAAACAATCACGAAGGAGTCTAGAAATGGCTTGAAAACCCGGTTCATAAGATCCATGAAAGCTGCTGGAGCATTGGTCAGCCCAAAGGACATTACCAAAAATTCAAAATGACCATAACGAGTCCTGAAGGCGGTCTTAGGAATATCCTGCTCTCTGATCTTCAACTTATGATACCCATACCGTAAATCAATTTTGGAGAAGAACCTCGCACCTTGCAATTGATCGAACAAATCATCTATTCGAGGCAATGGATACTTGTTTTTGATAGTGACTTTGTTGAGCTGCCGATAATCGATGCACATCCAAAGCGACCCATCCTTCTTTCTGACGGAAAGAATCGGAGCGCCCCACGGCGACACGCTCGGCCGAATGAACCCCTTTTCTAATAAATCCTTCAACTCCCTCAACTCTGTCGGCGCCATTCTGTATGGTGGAATAGATATTGGCTGCATATATGGTAGTACATCAATCCCGAAATCGATCTCTCTATCTGGCGGAATCCCTGGAAGCTCATCCAGAAATACTTCAAGAAACTTATTCACAACAGTCACGGACTCANGAGGCCTTAAGGTAGGAAATAAACCTACCCTTCGGCACCACACCATTTCCCTTCCACTCAATAATCGGCTCATTAGGAAACTCTAGCCTCATGATTCTGGTTCGGCAGTCGAGTTTAGCGAAGCACGAATAAAGCCAGTCCATCCCCATAATAATATCAAAATCTACCACCCCAAGATCAATAAGATCGGCCTTGGTAACACGACCATATACCGTGACAACACAATTCCTATAGACTCGTGCAGCTGTAATAGAATCACTAACCGGAGTCGATACAGAGAACGACTCATGAAGTTGTTCGGGTTCTATCCCAAAACTTGAAGCAATAAACGGGGTAACATAAGACAAGGAGGACCCCAGATCAATAAGAGCGTAACAATCAAGTGCTTGAACAATCAGAATACCTGTAACAACATCTGGAGAAGCCTCCGCGTTTTGGCGACCACTCAAAGCATAGATCCAGGTGGGTCCACCTCTACCTTGAGCTCCACCCCTAACTGCACCACGCCCCGCTGGAGGACGCCCTGAAGATGTGGCGACTGAAGAGCCGGATGACTGAGCAAAACCCCTACCCCTGCCCTGACTGGGCGCACGGCAATCCCGCTGAATATGACCTCTCACTCCACACCCATAGCACACCGGGAGATCCCGATAACAAGACTCGGTATAGAACCTCCCACACATAGGGCACGGAGCCCTCCCCTGCTGCTGGAACCTCCCTCCTGGGCGATCTAACTGATGGGGTCTCCTGCTGCCTGATCCTGGTCCCCAGCGACTGCTTTGCTGGAAACGGTGCACTGGCTGAGGACTGTGCATAGGACTGGGATGGCCCTGATGACCCTCTCCCATGAACTGGTCTCCCTCCTCCAACTGAATTCCCCGAGTGGCCCGCTGATTGGGCCCTGCTGCTACTCTCTCTCTAACCTTATCTTCAATTTCCTAGCCTCTGTAGCCTGGGTGAATCCCACAATCTTCCCATAATTCATGTCTGAGTGCAAGGCAGCTGTAGCAGCTTCATTCACAACCAAGGAACTAAGGCCCTGAACAAAACGTCGAACCCTGGCATCTATAGTCGACACCAAGTGAGGAGCATATTTAGACAACCACACGAACTCCATGTGGTACTCCCACACACTCATATTACCCTGCTTGAGGACCTCAAACTCCGTAACACGGGCTGCCACAGTCTCGGCAGACAAGAAGTGATTCATGAAAGCATCCACGAACTCGTCCCATCTAGCCGGAGGACTTCCCTCCCCACGGGAACCCTCCCACATCTCGAACCAGGAATATGCTGCTCCCTTCAGCCTATACGAAGCTAACTCAACCCCTTCTGTCTCTGTAGCCTTCATCACCCGAAGGGTCTTGTACATCTCATCAAGAAAATCCTGTGGATCGGCCTCTGGATCTGTACCTTAGAACTCTGGAGGGGCCAACCGCAGAAACTGGTTGACTCTGGAGCCAGCAGAATCTCCCTGTCCGCTGGAGGACGCAGGGGTAGCATGAGATCTTTGGGCCTGAGCGGCCACCAATTGAGTCAACATATGAATAGCTCCTCTGAGGTCCCCATCGGACGTACCGGGACCGGAAGCTGGAACTGTAGAGGGGTCAGGAATATCAGCGGGAGGGATTGCAGCACCCTCCGCCACCGCCGGAACATGAACGCTCTGATCGAGAATAGAAGGGTCAGGTAGATTCAAGGTCGGGGAGTCACTCTCACCCGCACTATCTGGTACAGAATTCACAGCCACACCCGGGGTGGCATTGGCCTCAAGACCCAGTCGAGCTATCTTCTTTGGTGCCATTACTGAAATTTTCGGAACAAAGCACGAATTAGGCAAGGATATTTTCACTTTCTAGTTCACCGCACGATATAGAATAACAATGAAAGGGTAATTTCCTAAATGTCCATGTAGCCCCCTAATTATAGATGTGGTTGACAACACGCCGATAAGAAGGGTTCTACTAGACACGGCTCCGAGACATCCTAGGACTCTTTTAAAAACCTTAGGCTCTGATACCAAGTTTGTCACGCCCCAAAATTGAGGGACGAGATCGGCGCCTAACTGGGTGAACCCAGTCAAGCGGACCTGGATTGCCTTTCCTACCCAACGTATTACCCCGCATTCATAACATACATTATTTCATGTGAGTTAGCCGATTTTAGTTTCAATGTACATTTTACAACATATCTCCATTTGTTTCCTCTTTTAAAATTTCAACGATTGATATTCAAACATACATAACTTTCCAACATGATCCACGATTCCGAGTACGTACTGTTACTACCCAAAATACATATATACACCCACATCATGTCTACGGAGCCTCTACAAATACTAGGGATTTTACATAACTTGCCGGTAACAAGGCCCCGGCTATATCTTTACAACATAAACAAAAGAGGGTGGTATGATGCACACACGGCCCCGAGGAGAAGAGGGGCTCACCACAACTGCTGCAGAGATGACGAGGAGGTACCACTAACGGCGGGCGAAGCTACCTGCTATGGAACCACCTACATCCATTTAAAAGATGTAGCGCCCCCGGCCAAAGGGACGTTAGTACTGTGGAATAGTACTAGTATGTACGCAAACTTTATCCCAAGTACAATCAACCAATATACAGATAAGAAAAGGACAACAATAGGACCAACAATCAAAACACACGGAAAGAGACAATCAAAGTCAACAATTTTACAATCTCTCCTTTTTCCCTTTTCAACACCACCACATTCACGAGTTTCATCAATTTCATATCAATAGTGATAAAGATCAATTTTCCACCCTTATTACCTCGGCCACCCTTATCACCACAACCCACACCTACGTGTTGCGGCGCGCAACCCGACCCCGCCTGACAATTTATATTTCACACTTATCACCACAACCCACACCTTATTACTTCGTGTTGCGGCGCGCAACCCGACCCCGCCTGACAATTTATATTTCAAAAACAACACCACCAATAATTTCATCACAACAACAACAACAACAAACAATTTCATTATAAGAGCTTTCCTTTCAAGGATTCCAAATTCAACAACAACACCAAACAATTTCATCACATGGACCTTCCCTTTAAGGATCACAAATTCACATTTAACAATTCATTTACTTGGGCTCAAGGCACCCCAAACTTTCATCAAGCAACAATTTATGCACAAGGTGTTGCCATAACCGTTAAACTTATTTACAAATGCTTCATATCAATAACTTTAAACAACTACCATCTTTGCACATAATAAAGTAGGCATGCCAAGTCACAATTCAAAATCTCATCTAACACAGTGGGGTAGCAATCAACTAGACAGTCAATTCATATATTTCCATATAAGTACACATACCGCAGAATGGCCCTCAAGATGGGCCAACTTTAAAAACACACTGTGCAGGTATGAGACCACTATGCGGTCCGCATACACGTTATGCAATCGCATAGTGCGTCGCATAACCTCCCTCACCAAAAACCAATGGGCAAGAATGCGACAACTATGCGGTCCGCAGAACCAAAATGCGATCGCATAATGGACCGCATAGTTGTCCTCAAATTGGGCAGTGGCCTGCCCAGGTATGCGACTATTATGCGGTCCGCATACACGTTATGCGATCGCATAGTGCGTCACATAACACCCAATTTCTGGAAAATTTATTCTTTCAAATTCCGGGGTACTTTTACACAAATAAGGTCCGTTTAAAGAATTTCTACCGTTATAACAACTCGAGGACTTATTCGGGCATTATTTTAAACAAGAAATTTTACAGGTCCTTACACTAAGCTTGTTTTTAGACTCAAGTAGGAGGCAAGAACAAGTGTGAGGAGACAAGCAACAATTAGAGTTTTTCTTTTCTCTTTCTTTTATCTTTATTTTGAGAATTATGATTTCTTTTGAGTTTTTATTGTATTTGAGTATGAGTAGCTAACTTCTTTAATCTAAGGTTTTGGTGGAACCCGTTGAGGATGAACTTATTGTTATATTAATATAGTTTTTCTTGGTTTTCAATCTCTATTTGTTCAACTACGTTCTTGTTGTAGTTGATTGAAGGGCCCTCAATTAACTGTTCCTATTTAGTGTGTATCTACTTGAGAGAGAGTGCATATTTAGGTAATTGTTGAACAACACCACTCCCAAAGTATAGGAGAGATCCATAATCGAGGGTTTAAAGGTTGGATTAGAGATAACGATACCTTGGGTGCAATAATCTTAGTCAAGGGGAAAGATTCAATGTTTGGTTAACTCTGCAATTGGTTAGAAATTTCTACACATCTCCTCCGTTGTGGTGGTATCGTCAGCATTATAGCAGGATGTATGAATATATATGATAAGGTGCATTGGGAGCATCAGATTCGTAGAATTTGGCTGTTAAGGTCCAGGGAGCGTCATTGTGGTTAGATGATAGATTATGCGCTGTATGGTGCTTATTCAGCAAAAATATGCAGTCATGTTTTGGTACCTCGTGTGGTAGTTGATACAGTGATTATATATTGGAAATAGGTCTGGCAGAAAAAAAAATCAGGTGTTGGAACTGGGTTCTAAGCTTATTGAATGGGTAAAAGAGGATATCTTCAGATTTGATCAAGCTAATGTGCTCAATGGGGCTGTGGTAGCACGGGCAGGTACACGAAGTGTTACACAGTGATTCAGATAACTCAAGGGAAGTTCTTGGCACATTCGAGGACGAACGTCTGTTTAAGTGGGGGAGAATGTAATGACCCGACCGGTCGTTTTGAGCTCTAGCGCGTCGTTCAGCAATTTGAGGTCATGAGAAACTTTGTTTTAGGTATTACGACTTGTGCGTATGGTCGGAGTCAAAATTCGGGAAGTTCAAAGTTAAATTGAAAGGAAAATTCTCATTTCGGAAGCCCTAAATTGGAAGAATCGACTAAGATTGGAATTCTAAGTAAACGACCTCGGAATCAGGATCTGAAGGTTCCAGTAGGTTCGTATGATGATTTCGGACTTGGGCGTATGTCTGGATCGAGTTTTGGATAGCCCGGGAGCGTTTGGGCGTATAATGTGGAAATTAACATTTTTAGAAGAATTTCATACATTTGGGTTGGAAGGCATTTCGGTGTTATGGATGTCCGTTTGGGATTTCGAGTCTGGAAATAGCTTCGTATGGTGATTCTAGAGTTGGGAGAGCGATCGGATGTCCGTAGGTTATTTTGAAGTCATTTGGCTAAAGATAGAAATATGAAGGTTTTTGAGAAATCCGACTGGAAGTGGAAATTTTGATATCAGGGTCGGAATGCGATTTTGGAAGCTGGAGCAGGTCCGTAATGTCGAATATGACTTGTGTGGAAAATTTGGGGTTAATCGGATGTGATTTGATGGGTTTCAGTGTTGGATGTAGAAGTTTGAAATTCTAAGTTCTTAAAGATTTGGATTGGAGAGCGATTCGTCGTTTTGATGTGGTTTGATGTGATTTGAGGCCTCGAGCAAGTCTGTGTCATGTTTCGGGATAGGTTGGTATGATTGGAGGGGGTCCCGGGGGCCTCGGGTGGATTCCGGGTGGTTAACGGATCAATATTTGAAGTTGAAGAAAGCTGAAGTTTGCTGTCATCTGGTGTGACTGCACCTGCGAGGCTTTGGCCGCAGGTGCGGCTTTGGGCGCCGCGGGTGCGAGTTTTGGGCTGGAGCTGAGGAGGCCACAGGTGCGAGAGTTTGGGTGCACTTGTGGAAGCGCAGGTGCGATGAGGGGACTGCAGGTGCGGAAAGAGGCCTGGGCAGAATGTTTTTAAAACAGAAATTTTCTCATTTCTCTCCTATTTTCAGTTGGTATGGGCGATTGTGGGGAGCTTCAAGGAGGGATTTTCGTCAAGGATCACAAGGTAAGATAGTGTCAGCTAGCGTATTACGGAAGAATATGTCTAGTGAATTGTTGTAGCTTCTCGATAGTGAGTTATTGTCACGACCCCAAATCTCTCACCGTAGGATTTCGTGATGGCACCTAGTCTCTAAGACTAGGTAAGCCTAACATACATGTAGAAATAGCGGAAATAACAACAGTACTTCAAATTAAGTCATCTAGCTAACATAATAGAACTCAACAGTATCGCTGAAAAAAGCACCCAAAATCTGGTGAGTCTGAGTCATAAACTCTACACGAGTACTGAAACATCCCTAATACATCACTATCTAAGTAAAGAGTATGCAATACAAAAGCAAGGGCAGAGGTGACTCCGAGGCGTGCGAACGCCGGCAAGCACACCTTGAAGTCTCCGATGCGAAAGCTCTACTCACTAGTGCCTAGCCTAGTATGAGGCACCTGGATCTGTACAAAATGATGTGCAGAAGCATAGTATGAGTATACCATAACGATACCCAGTAAGTATCAAACATAACCTTGATAGAGTAATGACGAGGTCAGGTCAAGACACCTAATAGGATAATAAAAGAAGTTGAACAGATGCTGAACAATATGATAATGGAAACGAGGAAATGAGAAATACAACAAGATAATTGATCTCGGCTAAATCCACACCACAATTAAGTAGCGAGGCGGTCAATGCAATAATAAACCCAACAAAGGTCGGGATCGAATCCACATGGAGTTAGAATATGGGATTAGGTGTATATCTAGGTTGATTGTAAGTTTTGGCTCAAATTACACTTCCACAATGTTGATTGATGTTCTACTTCTACTTTGTTCTATTGTATGCAAGTATAAAACTAAGGGACAATATTCTTGGTTTTGAGTTGTTTTTCAATTGATAAAAGGGTCTAGGGTCATGACTTTTACCTAGATGGTTATCTAATGGGTTGTAACCTCTAGGGTAAGTTTTATTAGTCGGGGTCGTAATATAGCAATCACACCTGGGTACTCACTCTATACCTCTCGGCAGTTTGAGTGATTTTGCCCAATTTGGCTTTCTCAAGTCCAAATGGGTATTTGCACAATACAAGTGATATTAGCTCAAGTCAGGTATTACTATCTCTAGTTTCAACCCTTTAATTGGGGCTATCAATTTCTTGAGTTCACCCTAATTCCTTGTTAGCCAAGTCTTCCTAGACTTAGCCGTCTTTTTCAAGTAGAGACTAAGTCAATTAGGCATGAATCAATTTTTGCAACCATTAATTCGTGAGTTATAGCAAGAACTAGGCTAAATATCACTAACCTAATCACATACAAGCCCTAAATTAAACACCCATCAAATAGACACACTAGGGTTGGGTCACAACCCTAGCTAAAAAAATTAGCTACTCATGAAAAATATAGAAAATAAAGAAGAAATAAAGATAGAATCCATAATATTTGATTATGGGATGAAAATCTACTGTTTGGAGACAAATCTAGTACAAATTTACTAAAAGCAGTAAAGGAAAACGGAACAAGTGCTCTTACAAACAAAACTTAACCTAAAAATGACAAAAAGTCCTATTTATACTAAGCTGAAAATATCTGACAAAATGCCCATGCGGAGGTTGTGTCACCGCATAATTCTAAATGCGGCCGCACACATGGCTTGAGCTATCTGGACTTTAGTCTGTGGACCGCACAAAAGTGAGTGCGACCGCACCTTTGGCTTCTGCGGACACACAAAAATCGTGTTGACCGCATATCTTCACTTGGTATCTCTGAATCTATTTTTATGCGGTCAGCGTAATAGTGATTGTGGCTGCACACTGGCTTCTGCGGTCGCACAAAATTCCTGCGCACGACTTCAACTCAAGGTTCTCTGAATCTACTCCTCTGTGGTCCGCGTAATAATGAATGCGGCCGCACACTGACTTCTGCAGCCGCACAACTTTAGTTCTCTAAATTCCTAAGTTTCTGAACCTCTATTCTGCGGCCGCACTAGAATTATGCGGTTCGCACACTCTAAAGCTGAATTTGACAGGGTTCCTTCATTATTTGCGGCCGCACACAGAATTATGCGGTCCACACTCTAAGCACTTTTGCCCTGTTTTTGTCCTTGTCCAGTTTTGACTCCTTTTTGAGTTGATTTTCACTTTTTGGCCCGTTTCCCAATATTCCTAGAAGAAAGCTCATTTCATTAGTTCTCGGGATACCTTCAAGCATTTTCGAGCTAAACTCAAGTAAAAGAGGGAAAGTAAGCGGTCAAAATCCCTACTTATCAACTCCCCCAAACTTAAGCTTTTTTTTGTCCTCAAGAAATTAAGGCAATTCCCACCTCCATTAGAAAAAAAATGATATTTTAGCTGTCCTAAGTTAAGTCAAAACACAAATCAATTGAGACCAACAATTACCCACACGCTCATGAATCACTAGCAAGCCTATGATTTGAAAATTGAAGCACAAATGGCTCTAATGTGACACTTGAGCATCAAGGGTTGACTTTGATCATCAAGGAAGCTCACACTTTCATGCAACTGTGGATACCAAACTCCTCCTCCTATGCTCTCCGGAAGCTCATCTCACTCACGAATGAAGTGTTCAAAACAATGACTCGAGGAAGTTTTGCTCATCACTCTCAAAAGAATGTCACAATCCCGGCTCTAAGTACTATATGCTTGCCCCTCATGTAGATCACCACTAATGTAAGCTTGTTCGGATCGAAATCACGTAGGGATTTTTCGTCATGTAATGAAGGCTTTTGGATTAAGGAGGGTAATATCGGATTGGAATCGGTTCATCTTTCCTTTAGCACTTCATATTATCTTGTTGGCTCATACTTTGCCGACTCTTTGAGTCATTTTATTTTCCCTTAGGGGGATTAGAGAGACTTGACATCACTCTTTCTTTTCCATGCTATTCACGATCTCCTTCTTTGCTTTCTCCACGCACTTCTTATTTCTTTTGCATCTTTTCAACCCTTTCACATTATTCACTTTCTTTTTGTGTTTTTCTTTGTTCTTCCTTTCTTTTCCTTTTCCTTTTCCTCGTTTTCATTTCTTTTGTCTTTTTGTGCCTTGAAACCATCTTTAAACTCCTCGTCTCTCCCCAAAACTTATGTTCTTGCCATTTGAATCACATGAGGGCTAAAGAAAAGTCGGGTGCCAAGAAAGAGTCACTATAAAACGGTTAAAGGCTTGTAATGTGGATATTGAAAATAAAGGCTATAGGCTCAAAAGGGTTTACTAAGGATGCTATCATTGGTGGGTCATGGAAAGTTTCAAAACAGGCCTAGGAGAGCCTACAATCACTTCTCAAGCCAAGCTAACTTAGAATTTCGCCTAGAAATACATTCGAGGCAAGTTCTAGACCATTTGCATGGGTACTTGGACTTGTAATAATTTTACATGATCTCTCACACGACCGGATTGTTAAAGAGACAGAATTTGAGGCCCCACAACAACTGCATTCAAGATTGAAAATCTCTACAGTTCAACTAAACCATCTGATGATTGCCTAATTCAACACAGGATTCACAAGGTCACTAACTAGAGTTATTTCTTTACAAAAACTTATTTTTAACCATAAGCGCATAGTTAAGTGTGTTGGTACCAAGTGAAACATGCTTGACCCCTTTATTCATTACTACTCTTTTTTGACTAAACATAAAAAAATGACTCAATCCCTTAAGAAGATTGTAACGCCATCCATCGTTGGGAAGAGCCACCGAGTTCACAAGACCCACCTTCGAAAAGAACCGTGACATTAAGAAAACCAAAGGCTTATTGTTTGTTAAAACATAAGAAGAACACAAATAAAAAAGAAGCTAATAAAGTAATTAAGAAGCTATACTATTAGGAAAACAAAACAAAGAAGCTATGAAATAAACGACTAAAAGTAAGACCAATGATTATATACATAATGAGGGATAGAGTAAAGATAAAAGTAAGAAAAAATGAATATATACAAGGGGGATGATTATATACATAATGAGGGATAGAGTAAAGATAAAAGTAAGAAAAAATGAATATATACAAGGGGGATGATTATATACATAATGAGGGATATAGTAAAGATAAGAGAAAAAGGAAAAAGAGTATTTAAGTTATTACAGGCCCAAAAAGTGATCAAACGTCATAAGCAGTCATCCAAATCATCAAGCTATCAAAATAGACCACCCCCTAGAAAAAGAGTAAGCATTGTCCCCAATGCTTAGCAAAAACAAATCATAAGAGGGTAGAGAGTAAAAAAAACTCCCTATGTGGTCTCGGGGTGACTAGCAGCATCGCCACCCTCAGTCTCCTCTAACGGAATATCATCATCTCCGAGCTGAGGGACCACAGGGTTGGAGAGAATTTGGAGCATCTCCTCAACAGTAGGGGCAGTGAGATCTGGCTCATCAGACTGAACGACCTCTCCTAATGGTGCCTCTGCTGATGGTGCTGCTGGATCATCCGGTACTAATGGACCCGTCTCCATCAATAGGTCAAATGGCAAGTCACCTGTTGTTGCCAACTTCTTCACCTCTAGACTCAAACTTTCCAATGCTTTCTTCGAATCCTGGGACTTTCTCATTTTCTTCACTTGCTTGGCCAAATCCTCAATGGAACCCCCCCAAGCTACCAGGGTGTCCACGATAACTTTCCGGTTCTCCAGAGTCTTCTTCAAAGTTTCCTCCACTAACGGAGGCACCTGTGGCACTGCTGGGGTAGAGTACTGCATTGAAATAGTACTGGAGATATCAGACAGCTTAGAAGTGGCTTTCTGCATCCAGTTGTTGAGAGGTTTGGGAGACTCGCAGCGCAATAAGAGGGTAGGTAGATGAGAATGGCACTGGAACTGACTTGGGAGGCCTGGAGGATGATGGTGGTGGCATGGAGGCTGTCTTAGAGGAAGACCCGGCTGTTGAGGTAGGCATGGGAGCTGAAGATGTCTTAGCAGCAACCTCTGCACCTACCACTGCTAGCTCGTCAAACTGGCCAGCTGTGGTAGTGTCTATCCCTTTGAACTTTGGGTTGTCCGCACCCTGCATGTGATACCAAGAAAAAGGCTTTTTAGCTTTTACCAATGTATCATAAGGTCTTGGCTCCACCTTTGCATCATTGAAGTACTCTGTGAGGGTGTTTAGAAAGGGATAAGACTTTTCACTCTTCTGGACCGCCAATGTGATTCTGGTTGACATTATAGCACACACATTGATAGGGTACCCCACTATAATAGAGGCCACCAGCACTGCTCGAGGAAGAGGGAGGTTGTTCTCATTCAAGCTTGGATCAGTCTTGTTGCACACGAAAGTTTGCCACCCTTTAGTTTCGAAGTTGAGGGTGTTCCGAATAACAGGCACTCCTGCTGTGATCCATGGTGGTGGTGGTTCTGGGGCAGCTAAAATCTCAGCTAGCCAAGGGCGAGCTGCCTCACCCAAAGCTAACTTCTCCAAGTATTGGACCGCTTACACTTGCTTGAATCCTACATAAGTATTCAGAGTATGGGCATCAAAGCGAATTTTCAAATTCCTCACTTTTGTTCCCGCCTTGATATGAGCTATGTTGGCATAGAATTCCCTTACTATATGTTCATTTGCATCTAAGACGGGGTGAGTGAACCACTCCCACCCTTCCTTTCCTAGAATTTCCTAAGGACGTTTGGATTATGAATATCCAAATCCTTCATCAAGAATTTCCGCTCCAGTGTGACCGACCTTTTTGGCCACAACTCCCTGAATCTTTTGAATGCCGTCAAGCAAACAAATATATTTCCCACATCTCCTTCTTCATTGTCCGTTCAAGACCACCCGCACGAGTGTCTCCCCCTCTACCGTCGTCCGGGATGTCATCATCATCAATATCAATAGGGGCCGTAGGGGTAGGTTAAGAGGAGGGCTCGGAACCCTTTCTTCCCACATCAGAATCAGCTGAGGAGCTGTCTGCAGGCTCATAGCGTAGTTGATAGCGCCCTCTGGGTTGTGGTGGATTGGATTGGGGTTCAGGATGGACCTCCATAGATTGGCCCTCAGAGGCTTCCCCAGATGGAGCATATTCACTGGTGTCAGAGGATTCAGGAGCTGGACGTCTGTTGGAAGTTGCTTTCTTGCTTATTATTTTCTGAATGAGAAGTGGTAGGTTATTCTTGCCTCGGCCTTGACCCCAGGAGGGCTCACCCCTCCTTTTTGATGAATCATCTCTGCCGCGAGATCTAACCATTGTCTGCATTACAAATTACAATTGTCAGTTGAATTCAAAGCAAAGAATATAGTTGAAGCACAGTTGCAGACAAGCAGTCAGTAATGAGGTAGTGCAGACCGCACAAAACTTAGTGCGGCCACAGACTGCCCAGTGCGGACCACATACTTTTGGAGTGCAGCCGCATAACCTCGAGTGCGGACCGCACAAATCTGAGTGTGGCCACACAAGTCCCACTTTGAAATTACAGGTTCTCTGAAGTTTAAAGTGCGGACCGCACACATTTTTGTGCGATCACATACTTCTTCTGCGGACCGCCAATTTTTGAGTGCGGTCCGCACAACTCAATCATATTTAACACCCCTTTTGCAGTTATGCGGAGCGCACAATAATGTGTGCAGCCGCATAATTTGAATTTCATCTGCAGTGAGTTAGGGTTCTTCCCAAATTTTTAGAGTTTAAGCATGGTGTGCACACATTGCCACAATTATTTGTCTGCCCAGTCCCTAACCTTTCTTAATAAGTAAGAAATTAGTAGCAGATAGAGTATCCGTATTAAAATATGTATTAAAAATCTTACTACTCGGGATAGTAAATAAGAAAGTTTCATCCAAAAAAGCATTTGACCTAAAGTTAAAGTGCCATATCTTCCAAAACTTCCCTTCCATATAGATCGTCGTGGCATGAACTGATTTCTTCGCTTCGATTCCACCCCTAAAGCTAGCTCTTACTTCTCCTCCTTCTCCTTTAGGATAGGATCCTCCTTGGTCCTTTTTACATAACATTCTCGGTTGCCTCCGGTCCGGTAGGTCGGTCGCCCTCTAGCCAGTGACTAGCCAAGCTATGGAGCTAGGTCTACACCGCCATGTCGAGACTCTCTTTCGAAAGTGAGATACCGGCTTTCATAAGAGGGAAAGATCACTCCGTCATGCAGCAGAGCAGTGTTCATCTAACTAGAAATTTCATAAGAGAAGAAGAATCGTAGCGAGCATGTATGTCACTACCCACTTAATTTTGAAGCACAAATTAAGCACATATGACATTTTTAGGCCTAAAATTAACTAAACTACTCAAAAGAAATCAAAAACAAAATTTGAGAAAAATGAAGAAAAATCTACATGAATTGAACATACGATAGTGGGTGATGCAAGTAGGAATCTAGCTTGATGAAGTGAGTGTGATTGCGGAACATTTTTTTTTGTAGTGCACAATGTTTACTAGGGCTTGAGAGTTCAGAGAGCTTAAACTGTGAATTGTAGTGGAAACCCCTATTTATACCCTAGCAAAGGCGGTGCATCTCTTACATGAGTGCGACCGCATAATATTGAGTGCGGTCCTCACTCCTTACCTGGAGTGACAAAGCTGTGCGGTCCGCCAACTTTTGAGTGCGGCCGCATATTAGCCCTTTTTCTGCAGATCCAACTTTAGCGAGTTGACATTCTTGGGTACCCAGTTTTGCTCAAAAGAGTATAGAGACATACCTAAAGTGGTGAAAATATGAGGATAACGGCTACGCATATCTTGCTCGGTCTCCCAAGTCGCCTCATCGACTGGTTGACCCCTCTACTGAACCTTCACTAAAGCAATGTTCTTTGGCCTCAACTTTCGAACCTGCCTGTCCAATATGGCCACCTCTACTCAACATAAGACAATCCTTTTCCAATTGGATTGAGAACTATGAAATACATAACACAGGAACAAAACATATCCTCTATTATCTGAATGGTGCGCTCGGACTGTCCGTCCATCTGGGGGTGAAATTGTTACACCCCATGTTTTCGTACGTGAGAGTACATCGTAATTCAATTGATGTAAGCTCAGAAATAAGATTCTATTTGATGGAATATAAAGTAAGTTAATCATGTTATGTTGGAGGTTACAAATATTTAAGATCATGAATAACGAGTACCAAGAGGGTTGGAAATCTTAGAAGCTAAACTAATTGAAGAAAATAAGTTTCGTCGAAAGTCGACGAGTTTGGAATGTTATAACATGTACTTTAGGTGAGACTATGGTTCATTACATGATAAGGAGGTTATGCTATGAGTTAATTTTTATCGTATGATAGTTGTGTTCTGCATTTTGAAGTCAAGCAAGTGGTGGAAATAAAGTTGGCAAAGGTCTTCACAAGTTACACTCATAATGTGCTTATTAGGTCAAATGTAACTGAGATTTTCTCCCTATATACTTGGAATTAGGGGATGATATACTTACCAAACGGACGATCTATGAGTCTAGTTTCCAACTCATTAAACCGTTCATTGATACAATATAGTAGTAGAGAGATATTTGCAATTTCGCGAGACTGCGCAGCCATCATAAGTGACAAGTAGGTGGATCACAAGAGCTTTTTGAGAAATACATTTCATGTATTATATGAGGTCATATGGGGACATATGATATACCAAATTGAAGGTCTTGGAATTTAATTTCCGACACTCTTAACCGTTCATTCATACGACATCAGGATAAAAAGATATAAGCGTCGGAAGATAGACAATTCCTACGGTGCCAAGCTAGCACCTCTTTGACTTTTCCAAACTTGATATATATAAATATAGGTCGGCTTTATCTTCGTCATTAAGCATAAAACGACTATAGAACACCCATAAACATAACCCCAAGCTATCTACTAGGGTTTCAAAGAAGAATATCATCCCGGGCATGAAATCGAGAAGCAATAACATCAAAACGATCCCTACGACGTAAGTGTCATTATACCGCCTCTTCTTTTTCTTTGTAGTTAGAGTTTTGGAAGTTACTTCATAGTTAAGAAACGTCTAATATCTGTATTTAAGTGCTTAAATATCAAGGAAGGTTGATAAATGTGTTTCCTAATAGTTAGAACTCACGGGACGGTGATCGGAAGCCGTGAGTTCGAGTTATTTGACTTGTAGCGGACTGTTTTGTGTTGCTGTTGGGATGCGTGTTTTACTACTGTTTTGTGGAGTTTTGGAGGAGTAAGGGTGTGTAGAAACACCATATATATGTAGGGTTGTGAGCTGGTCGTTCGTTGAAACATTTCCGGGTCATTTGACACGACTACGGTGGTCATCTTATGTATGAAGTGATTAGGTTGTGTGTGGACTGTTTTGGGAGGCTCAATATGATTATTATTGATGTTGTTTGGGCTGTTTGGTGATTGTTTTGACTTGTGTGAAGTCATATATATAGGGGAGGTGCTGTCCGTTTCATCGTAAAATAGGTTGTGGTCGATACATAATAGTTATGACGCTTAAACGATAACGATAGTGTCGTTTCTCTTATTGTAGATTAAGGAGTTGTGACATTTGCAAAGCTTGAGGTTGGGGCAGTATATACAAAGTATGTGAGGCTATCCCTTTCCTTCTTTTGCACGACGCCGATTGTACGTAATGCAATGAACGAGCTTCCAAAGATACTCTACTCTTAGAAGCTAGCAGTACTTACATTGTTTCCCTTCTTATGGAACAATTGATGTTGAGGTTGCTTCTCTTATTCTTATGTTATCAATGTTGTTGGTACTTCCTGATTCTTATAAGATTCTCGATGAAGAGTTATCCCTAATGATGTGTACGGAGAATATCGACCTTACTTCACTCTGAAATGTTCAGAACATCATTCCAATGAGTCCTGCATGCATTATATATATGTATCTATTTTACTCTACCGAGCCGCGCTATAGTCGGCCGGGTATGGCACCTATTGTGCAACCACTGATCAGTTGGGTTTACCGAGTCCTCTTTGAGGCCGGGTATGATATGATAATGATGATGCCCACAGAGGCGAATGTTCTATGATGATGATGATGCCCACAGAGGCGGATGTTTTAAAAGATTATGTATATATATGTTTCATGCATTTCATGTTACTGTCTCTTAGAAGCACTCAAGTTCTACATGTTGTATCGCCTACTCCTCCTCCTTCTCGTTTAGGATAGGATCCTCCTTGGTCCTTTTTACATAACATTCTCGGCAGCCTCCGGTCCGGCAGGTCGGTCGCCTTCTAGCTAGTGACTAGCCCAGCTATGGAGCTAGGTCTACACCGCCACGTCGAGACTCTCTTTCGAAAGTGAGATACCGACTTTCATGAGAAGGAAAGATCACTCCGTCATGCAGCAGAGCAGTGTTCATCTAACTAGAAATTTCATAAGAGAAGAAGAATCATAGAGAGCATGTATGTCACTACCCACTTAATTTTGAAGCACAAATTAAGCACATATGACATTTTTAGGCCTAAAATTAACTAAACTACTCAAAAGAAATCAAAAACAAAATTTGAGAAAAATGAAGAAAAATCTACATGAATTGAACATACGAGTAGTGGGTGATGCAAGTAGGAATCTAGCTTGATGAAGTGAGTGTGATTGCGGAACATTTTTTTTTTGTAGTGCACAATGTTTACTAGGGCTTGAGAGTTCAGAGAGCTTAAACTGTGAATTGTAGTGGAAACCCCTATTTATACCCTAGCAAAGGCGGTGCATCTCTTACATGAGTGCGACCGCATAATATTGAGTGCGGTCCTCACTCCTTACCTGGAGTGACAAAGTTGTGCGGTCCGCCAACTTTTGAGTGCGGCCGCATATTAGCCCTTTTTCTGCAGATCCAACTTTAGCGAGTTGACATTCTGGGTACCCAGTTGTGCTCAAAAGAGTATAGAGACATACCTAAAGTGGTAAAAATATGAGGATATCGGCTACGCATATCTTGCTCGGTCTCCCAAGTCGCCTCATCGACTGGTTGACCCCTCTACTGAACCTTCACTAAAGCAATGTTCTTTGGCCTCAACTTTCGAACCTGCCTGTCCAATATGGCCACCTCTACTCAACATAAGATAATCTTTGTCCAATTGGATTGAGAACTATGAAATACATAACACAGGAACAAAACATATCCTCTATTATCTGAATGGTGCGCTCGGACTGTCCGTCCATCTGGGGGTGAAATTGTTACACCCCATGTTTTCGTACGTGAGAGTACATCGTAATTCAATTGATGTAAGCTCAGAAATAAGATTCTATTTGATGGAATATAAAGTAAGTTAATCATGTTACGTTGGAGGTTACAAATATTTAAGATCATGAATAACGAGTACCAAGAGGGTTGGAAAGCTTAGAAGCTAAACCAATTGAAGAAAATAAGTTTCGTCGAAAGTCGACGAGTTTGGAATGTTATAACATGTACTTTAGGTGAGACTATGGTTCATTACATGATAAGGAGGTTATGCTATGAGTTAATTTTTATCGTATGATAGTTGTGTTCTACATTTTGAAGTCAAGCAAGTGGTGGAAATAAAGTTCGCAAAGGTCTTCACAAGTTACACTCATAATGTGCTTAACATTAGGTCAAATGTAACTGAGATTTTCTCCCGATATACTTGGAATTAGGGGATGATCTACCTACCAAACGGACGATCTATGAGTCTAGTTTCCAACTCATTAAACCGTTCATTGATACAACATAGTAGTAGAGAGATATTTGCAATTTCGCGAGACTGCGCAGCCATCATAAGTGACAAGTAGGTGGATCACTAGAGCTTTTTGAGAAATACATTTCATGTATTATATGAGGTCATATTGGGACATAATATATACCAAATTTAAGGTCTTGGAATATAGTTTCCGGCACTCTTAACCGTTCATTCATACGACATCAGGATAAAAAGATATAAGCGTCGGAAGATAGACCAATCCTATGGTGCCAAGCTAGCACCTCTTTGACTTTTCCAAACTTGATATATATAAACATTAGATCGGCTTTATCTTCATAATTAAGCATAAAACGACCATAGAACACCGATAAACATAACCCCAAGCTATCTAATAGGGTTTCAAAGAAGAATATCATCCCGGACATGAAATCGAGAAGCAATAACATCAAAACGATCCCTACGACGTAAGTGTCATTATACCGCCTCTTCTTTTTCTTTGTAGTTAGAGTTTTGGAAGTTACTTCATAGTTAAGAAACGTCTAATATCTGTATTTAAGTGCTTAAATATCAAGGAAGGTTGATAAATGTGTTTCCTAATAGTTAGAACTCACGGGACGGTGATCGGAAGCCGTGAGTTCGAGTTATTTGACTTGTAGCGGACTGTTTTGTGTTGCTGTTGGGCTGCGTGTTTTACTACTGTTTTGTGGAGTTTTGGAGGAGTAAGGGTGTGGAGAAACACCATATATATGTAGGGTTGTGAGCTAGTCGTTCGTTGAAACATTTCCGGGTCATTTGGCACGACTACGGTGGTCATCTTATGTATGAAGTGATTAGTTTGTGTGTGGACTGTTTTGGGAGGCTCAATATGATTATTATTGATGTTGTTTGGGCTGTTTGGTGATTGTTTTGACTTGTGTGAAGTCATATATATAGGGGAGGTGCTGTCCGTTTCATCGTAAAATAGGTTGTGGTCGATACATAATAGTTATGACGCTTAAACGATAACGATAGTGTCGTTTCTCTTATTGTAGATTAAGGAGTTGTGACATTTGCGTAGCTTGAGGTTGGGGCAGTATATACAAGGTATGTGAGGCTATCCCTTTCCTTCTTTTGCACGACTCCGATTGTACATAATGCAATGAACGAGCTTCCAAAGATACTCTACTCTTAGAAGCTAGCAGTACTTACATTGTTTCCCTTCTTATGGAACAATTGATGTTGAGGTTGCTTCTCTTATTCTTATGTTATCAATGTTGTTGGTACTTCCTGATTCTTATAAGATTCTTGATGAAGAGTTAATCCTAATAACGTGTACGGAGAATATCGACCTTACGTCACTCCGAAAGGTTCAGAATATGATTCCAATGAGTCCTACATGCATTATATATATATATATCTATTTTACTCTACCGAGCCGCGCTATAGTCGGCCGGGTATGGCACCTATTGTGCAACCACTGATCAGTTGGGTTTACCGAGTCCTCTTTGAGGCCGGGTATGATATGATAATGATGATGCCCACATATGCGAATGTTCTATGATGATGATTTCCACAGAGGCGGATGTTTTAAAAGATTATGTATATATATGTTTCATGCATTTCATGTTACTGTCTCTTAGAAGTACTCAGATGCTACATGTTGTATCTCCTACTCCTCCTCCTTCTCCTTTAGGATAGGATCCTCCTTGGTCCTTTTTACATAACATTCTCGGCTGCCTCCGGTCCGGTAGATCGGTCGCCCTCTAGCTAGTGACTAGCCCAGCTATGGAGCTAGGTCTACACCGCCACGTCGAGACTCTCTTTCGAAAGTGATATACCGGCTTTCATAAGAGGGAAAAATCACTCCGTCATGCAGCAGAGCAGTGTTCATCTAACTAGAAATTTCATAAGAGAAGAAGAATCGTAGCGAGCATGTATGTCACTACCCACTTAATTTTGAAGCACAAATTAAGCACATATGACATTTTTAGGCCTAAAATTAACTAAACTACTCAAAAGAAATCAAAAACAAAATTTGAGAAAAATGAAGAAAAATCTACATGAATTGAACATCGAGTAGTGGGTGATGCAAGTAGGAATCTAGCTTGATGAAGTGAGTGTGATTGGGGAACTTTTTTTTTTGTAGTGCACAATGTTTACTAGGGCTTGAGAGTTCAGAGAGCTTAAACTGTGAATTGTAGTGGAAACCCCTATTTATACCCTAGCAAAGGCGGTGCATCTCTTACCTGAGTGCGACCGCATAATATTGAGTGCGGTCCTCACTCCTTACCTGGAGTGACAAAGCTGTGCGGTCTGCCAACTTTTGAGTGCGGCCGCATATTAGCCCTTTTTCTGCAGATCCAACTTTAGCGAGTTGACATTCTTGGGTACCCAGTTGTGCGGCCGCATAAATTCCATACTTGGCCAATTTTTTCCTGCAATACATACTCATGCCTGCAATTTACTTCAAAACCTGTTAGCTCAAAACAAACCTATCTAAAAGATAAGAAAAATAATAAAATGAAAAGAAACATGGGTTGCCTCCCAAGAAGCACCTAATTTAACGTCGCGGCATGACGCATGTTACTGTATTGGAGAAACACCACGACGTGGACATCATCAACCTTTCCAAGATAATGTTTCGCCTGGTGCCAATTGACTCTAAACACCTCACCGTTCTTATTTTTCAGATCTAGAGCATCAAAGGGTGTCACATGCACAACTTCAAATGGGCCACTCCACTTGGATTTCAACTTTTTCGGAAACATCCGCAATCGAAAATTTTAGAATAGCACAAGATCACTTTCTTTGAATTCTTTGTTCTGGATATACCTGTCATTGAGGTACTTCATCTTGTCCTTATACAAGGACGAACTTGAATATGCATGGAACCAGAGCTCATCAAGCTCATTCAATTGCTCCACTCTCAAGTTGGCAGCTACATCCCACTCAAGATTAAGCTTTTTCAATGCCCACATAGCCTTATGCTCAAGTTCCACCGGAAAGTGACAAGCTTTCCCGAACACTAACCGATACATAGACATACCAATTGGTGTTTTGTAAGTTGTCCTATAAGCCCAAAGAGCATCGTCAAGTTTCTTCGACCAATCTGTCCAGTTGGCATTCACAGTCTTTGACAAAATACTCTTGATCTCCCGGTTGGAGACTTCAACCTGTCCACTTGCTTGAGGATGATAGGGGTTCGAGACTTTGTGAGTGACACCATACTTGGAGAGTAAAGTATCAAAAGCTTTGTTGCAAAAGTGTGATCCCCCATCACTAATAATGGCCCTCGGAATACCAAACCTTGTGAATATGTTTTTCTTCAAGAATGCTACCACACTCTGATCTTCTTTTTTGGGCAAAGCCACGGCTTCAACACATTTAGACATGTAATCAACAACTACCAATATATAGGTGTTCCCACATGAGCTCACAAACGGACCCATAAAATCAATGCCCCACACATAAAAAATATCAATCTCTAGGATGGTGGTGAGGGGCATCTTCCTTGGAAATCCCACCGGCCCTTTGACATTCATCAAAACACTTTACGAGATCGCTAGCGCCCTTGTAAAGAGTAGGTCAATAGAATCCACAACTTAGCACATTTGTAGCCGTTCGCGCTCCACCATGGTGACCACCATATTGCGAAGAGTGGCACGCCTCAAGAATCCCCAATTCGAGTCCATTCTTGATGTTTAGGTAGAAATAGTAGTATAAATGAATAAATAAGGGTCGAGCATGCTTCACTTGGTACCAACACACTTAAGTACACGCTTATGGTTAAAAATAAGTATTTGGAAAGAATTGGCTCTAGTTAGAGACCTTGTGACTCTTGTGTTGACTTAGGCAATCATCGGTGGTTTAGTTGAGCTATTAGTGATTTTCAATCTTGAATGCAGTTGTTGTGGGCTCTCGATTTTATTCTATTTAACAATTCGATGGTGTGAGAAGTGAGGTATTTTGTTACAAGTCCAAGTATCCGTGCGAATGGTCTAGAACTTGCCCTGAATGTGTTTCTAGGCAAAATTCTAAGTTAGCTTGGCTTGAGAAGTGGTTGTAGGCTCTCCTTGACCCGTTTTGGAACCTTCCATGGCCCAAAAATGATATCATCCTTAGTCAACCATTTTGAGCCTAAAGCCTCTTTTATTCGATAACCACGTTACCAGCTTTTACCCATTTTATAGTGACCCTCTCTTGGCACCCGAGCTTTCTTTAGCACTCATGAGGAACAAATGGCGAAAACATAAGTTTGGGGGAGAGACGAGGAGTTTAAAGATGGTAGCAAGGCACAAAAAGAGAAAAGAAATAAAGAAGAGGAAAGAAAAAGAAATAAAGAAAGAAAGAACAAGAGAAAAACACAAAAAACATAGCCACAACATAACATAGACGAGGCAATAAATAGGGGAACAAGGCTAAAATACTCAAAACGACCGGTCAGATCATACATCCTCCCCTCTTAAAACAAACGTTCGTCCTCAAAAGAGTATAGAGACATACCTAAAGTGGTGAAAATATGAGGATAACGGCTACGCATATCTTGCTCGGTCTCCTAAGTCGCCTCATCGACTGGTTGACCCCTCTACTGAACCTTCACTAAAGCAATGTTCTTTGGCCTCAACTTTCGAACCTGCCTGTCCAATATGGCCACCTCTACTCAACATAAGACAATCCTTGTCCAATTGGATTGAGAACTATGAAATACATAACACAGGAACAAAACATATCCTCTATTATCTGAATGGTGCGCTCGGACTGTCCGTCCATCTGGGGGTGAAATTGTTACACCCCATGTTTTCGTACGTGAGAGTACATCGTAATTCAATTGATGTAAGCTCAGAAATAAGATTCTATTTGATGGAATATAAAGTAAGTTAATCATGTTACGTTGGAGGTTACAAATATTTAAGATCATGAATAACGAGTACCAAGAGGGTTGTAAAGCTTAGAAGCAAAACGAATTGAAGAAAATAAGTTTCGTCGAAAGTCGACGAGTTTGGATTGTTATAACATGTACTTAAGGGTGAGACTATGGTTCATTACATGATAAGGAGGTTGTGCTATGAGTTAATTTTTATCGTATGATAGTTGTGTTCTACATTTTGAAGTCAAGCAAGTGGTGGAAATAAAGTTGGCAAAGGTCTTCACAAGTTACACTCATAATGTGCTTAACATTAGGTCAAATGTAACTGAGATTTTCTCCCGATATACTTGTAATTAGGGGATGATCTACCTACCAAACGGAAGATATATGAGTCTAGTTTCCAACTCATTAAACCGTTCATCGATACAACATAGGAGTAGATATAGATATTTGCAATTTCGCGAGACTGCGCAGACATCATAAGTGACAAGTAGGTGGATCACTAGAGCTTTTTGAGCAATACATTTCATGTACTATATGAGGTCTTATTGGGACATATTATATACCAAATGGAAGGTCTTGGAATTTAGTTTCCGACACTCTTAACCGTTCGTTCATACGACATCAGGATAAAATGATATAAGCGTCGGAATATAGACCAATCCTAGGGTGCCAAGCTAGCACCTCTTTGACTTTTCCAAACTTGATATATATAAACATTAGGTCGGCTTTATCTTCATTATTAAGCATAAAACGACCATAGAACACCCATAAACATAACCTCAAGCTATCTACTAGGGTTTCAAAGAAGAATATCATCCCGGGCATGAAATCGAGAAGCAATAACATCAAAACGATCCCTACGACGTAAGTGTCATTATACCGCCTCTTCTTTTTCTTTGTAGTTAGAGTTTTGGAAGTTACTTCATAGTTAAGAAACGTCTAATATCTGTATTTAAGTGCTTAAATATCAAGGAAGGTTGATAAATGTGTTTCCTAATAGTTAGAACTCACGGGACGGTGATCGGAAGCCGTAAGTTCGAGTTATTTGACTTGTAGCGGACTGTTTTGTGTTGTTGTTGGGCTGCGTGTTTTACTACTGTTTTGTGGAGTTTTGGAGGAGGAAGGGTGTGGAGAAACACCATATATATCTAGGGTTGTGAGCTGGTCGTTCGTTGTAACATTTCCGTGTCGTTTGACACGACTACGGTGGTCATCTTATGTATGAAGTGTGTGTGTGGACTGTTTTAGGAGGCTCAATATGATTATTATTGATGTTGTTTGGGCTTTTTGGTGATTGTTTTGACTTGTGCGAAGTCATATATATAGGGGAGGTGATGTCCGTTTCATCGTAAAATAGGTTGTGGTCGATACATAATAGTTATGACGCTTAAACGATAACGATAGTGTCGTTTCTCTTATTGTAGATTAAGGAGTTGTGACATTTGCGTAGCTTGAGGTTGGGACAGTATATACAAGGTATGTGAGGCTATCCCTTTCCTTCTTTTGCACGACTCCGATTGTACATAATGCAATGAACGAGCTTCCAAAGATACTCTACTCTTAGAAGCTAGCAGTACTTACATTGTTTCCCTTCTTATGGAACAATTGATGTTGAGGTTGCTTCTCTTATTCTTATGTTATCAATGTTGTTGGTACTTCCTGATTCTTATAAGATTCTCGATGAAGAGTTAGCCCTAATGATGTGTACAGAGAATATCGACCTTACGTCACTCTGAAATGTTCAGAACATTATTCCAATGAGTCCTGCATGCATTATATATATATGTATCTATTTTACTCTACGAGCCGCGCTATAGTCGGCCGAGTATGGCACCTATTGTGCAACCACTGATCAGTTGGGTTTACCGAGTCCTCTTTGAGGCCGGATATGATATGATAATGATGATGCCCACAGAGGCGAATGTTCTATGATGATGATGATACCCACAGAGGTGGATGTTTTAAAAGATTATGTATATATATGTATTATGCATTTCATGTTACTGTCTCTTAGAAGCACTCAGATGCTACATGTTGTATCTCCTACATCTCTCTTTACATTACTATTCTTATTTATGTTTTCTAGCCTTACATACTTAGTACTTTATTCGTACTGACGTCCTTTTATTTGTGGACGCTGCATGTTGTGTTGTAGGTCTTGATAGATAGGTAGACACAACTCCCCCACCATAATAGGCTTTCCAGTTCAGCGATCATAGGCGAGATCCCTTCTCCGTACTTGTCGTGGTCTTGGTATGCATTTTTGTTATAGATATTATGGGTATGTTGGGGCCCTGTTCCGGCTATGTTGCATTACTTATGCTCCGTTAGAGGCTCATATATAGGTGTCAACTCATGTATAGTTTGGTATGCCTTGTTGGATAATTTTTGTTGTATAGTCTTTCATGGCAGCGTTGTAGCTCGTACCTTTTATGTAGTTTCTTAGCAATCTTGTCATCCCATGTGATGTATGTTCATGATCAATATCTACCATTTATATTGATCTCGTTATCCCTTAAAGATAATAAGAAGGTTAGATAAAATGTACGTTGGTGCTCGGCAAGTATGGCCCGGGTGCTAGTCATGATCCTCCAGTTTGGGTCGTGACAAACTTGGTATCAGAGCAGGTCTGTCCTAGGGGTTGTCTATGAGCCGTGTCTAGTAGCGTCTTGTTTATGGGTGTGTTGTGCACCACACTTATAAGCAAGAGGCTATAGGGTATTTAGGACTGTTGCTCTTTCTTCTTACTCTAGATCGTGTGGTAGAGCTCAATCGTAAGAACTCAATTTCCTCAATTATATCTTATTTATAATACGACGATGAATACATCTAGAAAGATGGAGGGTAAGAGATTTCAATGTGGTTGTGGAAGAGTTGAGTCAGAGGAACTCAATTTTGCATCATGC
>ML255969.1:4890-64653 GCA_005239495.1 Nicotiana undulata | reverse complement strand
AAAAATCTCAAATATAATTTTTATGTTTAAACTACTAAAACACTTGATTTTTGAAATACTTTCTTTTACTAATTATCAAAAAATTAGGTATAAGGACTAAGTGAAACACTTTAAGTGTTTTATGAACATCTTCAAAGTTAAGTTATCTTTCTGAAAGTCGAGTTAAATTTTCAAGCTTATTCAAAAAACATATGAGGTTCCACGAGATATTTGTATGCGATACGAAGGTGATTATGAGATCATTAGAATAAGAGTGCCAATGAGCCAAGATT
Organism: Nicotiana undulata; assembly: GCA_005239495.1. Lineage (NCBI taxonomy): Eukaryota > Viridiplantae > Streptophyta > Magnoliopsida > Solanales > Solanaceae > Nicotiana > Nicotiana undulata. The sequence goes on along the minus strand of ML255969.1, from coordinate 64,381 downwards.
GGCTAAGTTCTTGTTATGGCCTATTATGTGCATTCAAATTTCATATCATACATGTCATATTATGCATGGACTTCGAGCTATTATAAGAGGTATGGGGCCTATTTGCCCAAAAGACTATATATATTGTACAGATGGCCACAGGTTGGCAATATGATAACGGTTAGCTACCAGGAGAGACCTCCATTGCTAGCATTTGGTTAGGTATGTCATGCATTTGCATCAATATATATATGTATTCACGACATACGATTACACGAGCATACCATGCATATTTGATTACTATGAGGTCGGATGTTGACCATGGAGGTTATCAGAGTTTCAGTGTCAGGTGGTACCTCTATTACCCTTTTTACATCAGCTATTTATCATTCTACTTTTTGCCTTACATACCGGTACATTTTTATTCGTACTGATGTCTCGTTTCCTAGGGACACTCATTTTTGTTTCGTGCGTGCAGGTCCATGTAGGGACTCTGATCGACCCCTCCGCTAGGATTTCGGGGTTCAACTGTGAGTTGTTAAGCTCCACCTCTTCCTGGAGCTTTCATAGGGTGGTTACTTTTGTTGTACAATTTGGGTGTAGTCGGGGCCTTGTCCCGACAGCGCTTATGACACTCTTAGAGGCTATTGTGGACACATATTCTGGGTTTCTTTTTGCAGTTTTCAGTCTCCAGCCCATAGGCTTGGCATGTATATATATGTGTGTAGGCATGTATGTCTTCAGTCGCAGCCTCGCCGGCCAGTTAGTACTTTATTATTTTGGCTTGTCTACCTTTGTTTATATGGCTTATTGTTATTCATGGCATGACCTTAACGGTCCAGGCTTAGTATTTCAGATGTTGTGCTGCTCGATCTGTTGGGCCCCCAGTTTAGTTAGCTAGTATGTTTAGTGGCTAACTCAATCGAATACAGTATCGAGTGCCAGTTGTGCCTCCCCTAGTTTTTTGCGTGACATGTAAACAATCAAAAGAAACCAACATGAATATATATATATATATATATATATATATATTTCCAAAAATAGTGCCAAACTGATCAACCTCTCTATATCACAAGGGGACCAATTAGATACCCCGTACTCTTCCAAAATAACCACAATAATATTGGACAACAAAATAACAAGGCCAACTAGTCATAGAAATAATAGAGAACATAGAGCAATTAAGACAAACATCAATTAAGTTGGGAACGGAGAAAGGGGATCATGTTTATCAGGAAAATTGGGTGGTGCATAGATACTCGTCACCTCACCTATACACCACGCCCATGCATTTCACATAGCAAACAAGTTGGGATTCCTATTCCCTCAAGTCAAAGTTAGACCAAACACTTACCTCAATTTCATAGGCCGCTCACTGCTCAATTACGGCTTTTCCTTTTGAATTCATCTCTAACTTGCTTGAATCTAATCATAATTAACTCAATATAATCAATTGAGTTTTTTTTTTAAAAAGTGAAAACACGACCCCGGGCCCGCTTGGTTTAAACTCGGGGTTCGGATCAAATTATGTTTACCCATTCACCCACGAACCCAAATATACTATTGGTTTTGAAATTCGACCTCAATTCGATATAAAAATTTAATTTTTACAAAATTCCCTAATTCTACCCAAACCCTCAATTTTTTACCATAGAAATTCCTAGTTTTTTATTTAAAGGTGATGAAAAACAATAAGGAATTGAAGGAGTGATGTTTAGAATTGATTACCTATGACTCGGGGCTGATACTTATTGAAGCATTTCGCTAAACTTCAAAAATTTGAAGAAGAAAGGGTTCTGCCCATTTTAAAATTGGGTTTTGTAGGGTTGGGCAGTCGACCTTCGCACCTGCGGTGCTTGGGTCGCATCCGCGGGCCTGCAGGTGCAGAAAAAGGGTCGCACTTGTAGAAGTGGCTTAAGTATTTGGGGGTCGCACCTGCGGAGGTTTGACCGCTCCTGCGGGACCACACCTGCGGAGAAGGTGTCCGCATCTGCGAGGTGGCCGCACCTGCGGACCAGGTCAGCGCACCTGCAGTCTCACACCCGCGGCTCTAGGCCAGAACTGGTGCACCAACAGTGTTTTTTCTCACTTTTAACACTCCAAAACTTACTCGAAACTCACCCGAGCCCTCGGGGCTCTAAACAAATTATGCACGCAAGTCCAAAAATATTATACGTACTTGCTCGTGCGATCAAATCGTGAAACTAACATGTAAAACCACGAATTAAACCTCAACACTCCTCATTTTCATCAAGAACACTTAAAGATCGTAACTCTTCAACCGGATGTCCGAATGCCGTCGAACGAACTCCGTTTTTCACAAAATTTCACAGTTATCCTTTAAATATCACACCAAATCTGTATCGGGCTCCGGAACCAAAATACGGGTACGATACCAGTGATTTCAAACATTATTCCTTTTCTTTATTTCATAAACATTTCAGCAAAATATTTTCTTTCAAAAATTGATTTCTAAGGCTTGGGACCTACAATTCATTTTTGGGCATACTCCCGAGTCCTGAATTTTACTGCGGTCCTCCCGGGATCGTGAAAACACGAATCCGGGTCCGTTTACTCAAAATGTTGACCAAAGTCAACTATTATCAATTTTTAACTCTAGAAATTACTATTTCTCATATTTTCACATAAAAGCTTTCTGGTTTCACGCCCGGACTACACACACAAATCGAGGTATTTAATTTTTTTTTTTATGGTTATTAAGTATGGAACGGAGTCTGAATTCATAAAATGACCCCTTGGGATAATTCTTATCTAATAAGTACATGGATGTGCATTTTTATCCGTATCTAATATTCTTCCTTTAACCTAAACATTTATTTATATTGACGAATATGTTTTTGAAGGTTTCTGAATCAGGCTTTGTGCTTTTTTCTTCAGCTCTTTGATTTTGCTCATAGTCCTTGACTTGTTTGGGAAGATGGATCTTCAGGCTTGAGCTTTGACTTTTTGATAGTCTTCTTTACTTCTTCTTGCCTTCCATACTGTGTAGTCCCCAAAGTGTTTGAGCTTTGAAAAATGAAATCTCGAGCACTTGACTATTCCTTCCTTGTGGTCCTTTTCCTGAAAAGGAAAAACATACGGGACTCGAAAGTATATAGTTTTTAGATGATGACTGCTTAACCCTTAAAAATGTCCATCAGAAAGTCGTAACCCTAGACCGGGAATTCAGTTACTTCCTCGTGTCTATGCAGGTCTAATATCATCATCTCGTGATGGGTTAGATTTTTGCCTATCATCCAAAAACGTTAGTACAATTTTAAATGTACAAAATTAAAATCAAATGTAATGATACCTGACCGGGGGTATTCATTTTACTCAGAAGTAATACTTCTTCAAATGAATAGCATCCCAACTGGTTGGTAAGATTATGTCGTCCATAGCCTCCAGCTCATAAGCTCATTTTCCTGCGATGCCACGGACTTTGTAAGGTCCTTCCCAATTTGGATTTAGCTTTCATGCACCAGCTTCTTTTGTTGATTGGAAGACTTTTTCTAGAACGAAGTCCGCAATTTTAAAATATCTGAGGTGAGTTTTTCTTTTGTAATATCGCTCTATAATTTGTTTTTGGGCAGCCATACATATTAGTGCAGCTTCCCTCCTTTTCTCGAGCAAATCCAGATTTGTCCTCAACTTGTCGTTGTTTGTTTCTTCCATTGCTATTGTGAACCTTGTGCTCGGTTCGCCGATTTCCACTGGTATTAAAGCTTCTGAATCATAAACAAGAGTGAATGGAGTTTCTCCCCTATCTGTTGTTACAGTAGTTCTGTAAGCCCATAATACTACAGGTAGCACATCTGGAAAGTTTCCCTTGGCTTTTTCCAACCGTTTATTTAGGTTGTTGACGATGAATTTGTTTGTTGACTCGTCTTGCCCATTATCCACAGGGCGATATGGTGATGAAGTGATTCGTTTGATTTGACAACTTTTGAACAATTCTGTGATTTGTGAGCCTATGAATTGCAAGCCATTGTCACATACGATCTCCTTCGGTATTCCAAAGCGGCATATTATGTGTCCCCATATGAAGATTTTCACTTCTTTTTCTCGCACTTGTTTAAACGTGTCTGCCTCGACCCACTTCGTGAAATAATCAGTTAATACGATTAAGAACTGTACCTTTCCTTTAGCTAGGGGAAGGGGTCCTACTATGTCCATGCCCCATTTAATGAATGGCCATGGTGATACCACTGGGTGAAGTAACTCTGCTGGTCGATGCATGTTCTTAGCATATTGTTGACATTTGTCGCATTTAGCTACGAAATTTTCAGCCTCTTCTTCCATTTTGGGCCAATAGTACCCGACTCATATTAGGCTTTTGACTAAGGATCTTGCCCCTGCATGGTTTTCGCAGTGTCCTTCATGTACTTCCTTCATTACGTACTCCGTTTGATTGGGTACGAGGCACTTTGCTAAGGGACCTCCAAACATTTTGCGGTATAAAGTATCACGAATAAGGCAGTATCATGCAACTTTTCAGCGAAGTGCTTGAGCTACTTTTTTATCTTCTCGCACGGTACCATTCTACAAAAAATTTACAATTTCGTTTCTCCAATCCCAGGTTAAGTTGTTAAATGTTACCTCATTTTGGTCCTGGTTGATTGCTGAATGAAATAAGTGTCTGACAATTTCATTTTCTTTATTTGTTATGTCAGTAACTACTGCGAGTTTAGCTAATGCATCCGCTTCTGCATTTTGCTCCCTATGTATTTTCATAACTTTCCATGTCTGGAATTGCCTTGCTATGTCTCGAGCCTTTTTTAGATATTGTTGCATCCGAGCCTCTCTAGCAGTATAAGTCCCCTGCATATGGTTCACCACTAGTTGAGAGTCACTTTTGATCACGATCTGCTCAATTGAGAGTTCTCGTGCCAGTTCAAGCGCTGCAATGACAGCTTCGTACTCTGCTTCATTGTTAGTTATGGGATATCATTTAATGGATTGTCGTATCTTTTCACCTGTAGGTGATATTAAAACAATTCCCGAACCGACTCCTTTTACATTAGAAGAGTCGCCAGTAAATAGGGTCCATATTCTTTGATTAGCCCCGTTAAAGAGTTATAACTCTTTTTCCACTTTAGAGATTATGCTAGTATTAAAATCAGCGATGAAATCAGCTAAAATTTGAGACTTTATTGCAGTCCTAGGCTGATATATTATGTCATGTTCGCTTAATTCTATTGCCCACTTAGCTAATCTCCCTGAAAACTCTTGTTTATGCAAAATATTTCTCAATGGGTACGAGGTCACAACAGTGATTGGATGACATTGAAAATATGGTCTTAACTTTCTAGCTGCCATGATTAAAGCTAAGGCTAATTTTTCTAGATGAGGATATCTAGTTTCAGCATCTAATAAAGACTTGCTTACATAATAAATTGGAGATTGTTTACCTTTTTCTTTTATTACCAATACTGCACTTACAACAATTCCTGCAACGGCAAGATAGACATACAACCTTTCCCCCTCTTTTGGCTTAGACAACAACAGAGGTTTTAATAGATAGGTCTTAAGATCTTTGAGAGCCTGTTGACATTCTTCAGTCCATTCGATCTGATTCTGCATTTTTAGAACTGAAAAGAATTTAAAAATCTTCTCCGAAGACTTGGAGATAAATCTTCCTAAGGCTACAATTCCTCTTGTTAGTCTTTGAACTTCTTTTTTGCTCGTAAATATATTGGGTATTTCATAAATAGATTTAATCTGAGCGGGGTTTACTTCTATACCCCTATTTGATACAAGGAAACCCAAAAACTTACCTGATTCAACACCAAAGGCGCATTTTTCTGGATTTAGTTTCATGTTATACCTGCATAGAATTTCGAAGGTGATTGAAAGATGCTAGATATGATCTTCCGCTTGTATTGATTTTACCAGCATGTCGTCAATATATACTTCCATTATTTTTCCCAGATGTTTCTGGAACATCTTGGTCACTAGCCTTTGATACGTGGCTCCAGCATTTTTCAGGCCAAAAGGCATGACTTTGTAACAGTAAGTCCCCCTGTTTGTAATAAAGGAAGTTTTTTCCTCGTCTGCGGGATCCATTTTTATCTGATTATAACCAGAGTACGCATCTAGAAAGCTTAACAGTTCATGACCTGCAGTGGCATCAATCATTTGATCTATGTTTGGTAATGGAAATGAGTCTTTAGGCCATGCTTTATTCAAATCTGTGTAATCTATGCATACTCTCCATTTACCATTCTTTGTTGGTACAGCTACGGTATTAGCTAACCAATTAGGATATTTTACCTCACGTATTGAACAAATTTTCAAGAGTTTATGTACCTCTCCATCAATCACTTGGTTCTTGAATGGTCCTTGCTTTCTGTTCTTTTGCTTGATAGGTACGAAAGATGGATCTTCATTTAGTTTATGAGTCATCACTTCCGGAGGTATACATGTCATGTCTGAATGGGACCAAGCAAAGCAATCTGTGTTAGCTTTTAAATATTCAATTAACTTACCTCGTCTGATGGGACTTAGCCTCGTGCCTATATGAACTTTTTTCTCAGGCTCTTGCTCGAATTGTGGAATAGCTTCGAGCTCCTCAGTAGTTGTTTTAATATGCTCGTCTTCTTCCGCTTCCTGAATGACATCGGGTCTGGAATCCATGTCCGTATGTTTTGATGGTGCCTCTATAGTGATTTGGTTCACCTTCTCGTGGCTACCTTCTTCCGTACCTATTTGGGTACCAGTTTCTTCCGTACTGGTTTGAGTGATTTCTTCATCTTTTGACTCTTTCACTACCTCTTTTTTGTTAGAGTGTGCTACTGAAATTATATTTCTTGAAGTCTGTTGATCGCCTCGGATTTGTTGAATCCCCCATCTAGAAGGGAATTTAATTACCTTATGTAAGGTAGATGGTATTGCTTCCATATCGTGGATCCATGGCCTCCCCATGATTACGTTTAAGCCATATCGGTATCAATGACTTGGAATTTCGTGTTCTTGATTACCCCTTCAACATAGGTACTAAGATCAATTTCCCCTTTTGTTATTACCGTAGAGTTTTCAAAACCATATAAGGCTCGTGATTTTGGGATTATACGATCCTCCTTTAGCATTTCTTCCACAACTCTCAACAAACTAATGTTGACTGAGCTACCTGGATCAATCAACACTCTTTTTACGTTAGTGTCATGTATAAGTAGGGATATTACCAGTGCGTCGTTGTGAGGAAGCGACAATCCGTTGCCATGTATAAGTAGGGATATTACAAGTGCGTATGCTTCCATGTCTTCACGAATCCACTTCCCGTGTGTAATGGTGAATTTTGTTGTTCTTTTGCAGACTACTCCGTTCACCTTCTCTCCTTCGTGTATCACATTCATTGTTCTCTTCGGAGATGGTGGTTTTAGGGGCTCTTGCATGTTCTTCATGTATGACTATTTGCCTTTTTCACTAAACAATTCTGTTAGATACCCCTGTTTTAATAATTGTTCTACCTCACCTTGCAACAATCTTCAATCTGATGTTCTGTGTCCATGAGCGTTATGAAATTCGCACCAGAAGTCTAGATTTCTGTTGTTTGGATTCGATCTCATTTCTTTAGGCCATCGAAATTTATCACCCATGTTTCTCAGTACTGTAATTAATTTAGATGTACTTACATTGAAGTTTTAATCTCCAACTCTTGCATTACCTCTATCCCGATCCTTTTTGGATCTTGAGGAGGATGAGCTCGTTTCTCTACTTGACAGTCTATATTCTGACCGTATGTTTACAATCCTGGAACAAGTTTCTCACCCCGAAGGTCCCATATATGGGGCGTACCTGTTCTTACATGTTCTCCTTTCTGGTTCGGAGCGCCTAGAACTGGTTCGATCTTCAGCTTTTGTTTGAGCAATGGTATCTTCTTCTATTCGTAGCTAGGTACTATACCTATTATAAACATCGTTTCATGTCGCGACTGGGAATTCTCTCAAGCTTTCCTTGAGTCTTCTCGTGGCTTCTGAGCTCTTGTCATTTAAATTGCTTGCAAATGCCATTGCTGCCCAATTGTCAGGTACCCTCAGTAGCAGCATTCTTTATTGTTAAAACCTGTCTACAAATTCATGAAGCAACTCCGCGTCTCCTTGTTTTATTTTGAATATGTCTTCCATTATTTTCACAACTTTTTGTGCACCGGAATGTGCTTTTATAAAAGAATCTGCAAGCTCAGCAAAAGAGTCAATAGAATATTCGGGCAGAAGAGAATACCATGTTAGTGATCCTTTGGTGAGTGTCTCTCCGAACTTCTTGACCAATACTGACTCAATTTCTTGTTTAGTCAGATTGTTTCCTTTTACTCCATTAGTAAAAGCATTTACATGATCACGTGGATCGGTTGTCCCGTCGTATTTGGGAATATCAGGCATTTTGAATTTCTTGGGAATAGGCAAGGGTGTTGCACTTGGCGTCCAAGGTTGTTGAGAATATCTATCAACGTCAATGACTTTGATGACTGGTGGTACTCTATAAATTTGCTCGATTCGATCGTTTTGTTCCTTCACCTGTTTCTGCAAAGTTAGTAATAAAGATTGTAATTCTGGATTATTGGACATACCTGGTCTTGCTTCGAGGGAATCATTTGAGTATCTCTACTTCCTGAGTTTGCCAATCCGGATTTTGGATTTTCCATAGTTACGGTATTTTTAGGAGGAGGTGTAGGTGATGCGACCGGTAGTCCCCTCACGAAAGCTTGCAAGGCTTGAGTCACATAATCACTAACCATTTGTTTTACAGTATCTTGTTCTCATGCTTGTTCATTCCCATTGTGATTATTCTTTTGAGTCGTAGATATCTTTGGGGAATGTTCCCTTGAACCTCATGGGGATCCTGAAGGTGATGGAACTGGGGTTCCAACCCTCTGTTGGTTGTTGTCGTTGACGTTCGACATAATTCACATAATGTTATTTGAGAAAAAATAAAGATTATCAGATTCCCGGTAACGGAACCAATTTCTTTAACCAAAGAATTAGATTCTCTGCCAAAGCTATTTTAAGAAGAACACGGGTTTCTGATAACCAAGAGAATATGGAAATAATTGTAAGTAAATTCGTAAATAGAAAACAATAAAGATGCGCGAAAAGTAAGATATTTCAATAGTGGTTCGAACGTGTCCTTACAAGTTATATTTTACTCCCTTTTATAGGGAATTGCTTAATATAACGTCTACTCTTTTCAGTGATTGAGCATTAATGACTAATAATGGCATTAATGTAACGTTACAATGATTAATTGTAACTGTTGCGTGAAGATTATGTAACGTTTGGCTCATTAATTGAAGATCCTGAATTTGCCATGTATTTCGCCTTGATTCATTCTGACCGTGTCTCTTCATCTTCCCAATTAAGTTGAGATTCTCGTATCTGATGATTATGTGGGTATGATATTTCGTTCCTCTTTATCTCGTACCTCTTTATAGAGTCTTATCCAGTTGTCATGTTATCATTGCTCCACATAGATTGCTGAGTCATCATAGTTTTTACACGTGTGAAGCTCATTTTTACCAATACAACAACGCCGTGGAGTCGCTTCCTCATGAGTACGTTCCCGGCCCGTGTACCCTAAAATCCATTTTCAAGGTCGAAAACCCTTCATCGATCTTAGGACAATGCGAACATGTGTCAATTTACATGTGTTCCATAACGACGAATCACCTCGAGGCCATGAAGAGGGACTACAACTAAGGTCCCGAGGTCATGGTGCAAATCCCTGCTTTCGAATAGAGCATCATTACTTATGTGGAGGGGTTCCTAAGTGTTTACACTTACCCCTTTACATTGGGGTGAGGAGAAAAGTAATCTTTTACACTTACCCCGAGGACCCCAAGCCCAAGCCTCGAAGGGTGAGGATAAAAGTAATCGTTCTCACGGTGGACCCGGTCTGAAACCTAAGAGACGAAGAAGAAGAAAAACAACAAGAATAGGAAGGTTCCTTGGTAGTGACGGTCCGACCCAAGAAAGCCGTCGAGATCGCCAAACCTTCTGAGTCAACGGCGGCTGCTGAAATCAAGCCTCGTATTGAGGGAGCTTCCAAAAGGGATTCAGGTGAGGATCCCAAATCACCATAGGTCGAGGTCGTTTCTCGACCATCTGCAACTACACCAGACGGGGCCGGTTCTGAGACCCCGAAGATTGATCAGAGCGCCCCGAGTGACTTGCTCAGGGACATGACAGCAGGTCACTTTCCTTCTCTTCTGACTTTTTCTAAGGAGGCACTGAGAGAGGCTCGGGAGTTGAAGATCTCTGATATAGGCGGAGGCTCTAGTGTAGGGGATCCCTTTCGGGATTGCTTCACCAGGGTCGATGATGTCTCCAATATCAGCGATGTTTTGATTCTCTTCGAAGAAGCCCAGTGTCTTCTATCTCGGGTAACCATTAGCTGCCATATTCCTCTTTCTTATTCTTTTTCTTTGAGTCTGACTTGCATATTCTCTTTTTGTGTAGGCATCTGCCAAGTTTTGAACTGACCTTAGCCAGTGTGAATCTGAGCTTCAAAAAGTCTCGGAGGAGAGGAACACCTTGAAGCTTCTTTGTGGCCAAAAGGATGAGGCTTTGAAGGACCTTCAAGCGGATTTGGCCAAGGCTCGTAAAGAGGAGGCTTAAACATAGGCAATTAAATCCAGATAAAGGGGAAGGGAAATGGGTACACACGTATTAAAAGAATAAAGCATGCTTAAGACTAATTCACAAAAAGCAAGTTTGTCATGGTAAGAGCCTAAGCATCCCCAGCAGAGTCGCTATGTTGTCGCACCCCCTTTTTCCTCGTGGAGTCCGGGTTTCGATATTTTTGGGGCAACTCCCTTCCTTTTGGGATAGAGTATGGGATTTGAAGAGTCGTCACCTAACGGATTAAGGTGCGTTAGGACACCTAAAGCAAATAACTTATGAAACTAGTCTATATCACCAGAGATTGGGTAAGGGCTCGAAATTACCTTGAGGGGACGGTGTTAGGCACCCCTTGAGGTCCACAATGGTGGGTCCCGACCAAACTCAATTTAAGCGAATTAGTCTTTAAAGGGAAAATAAACAATTTAAAAAACAAATAGTTATTACTTTAAAACAAGAATTAAAGGGGTCCTAAGTTTATTATCCTATAGGATCATTTCCATGCAATACTCGGTAACCTTCCTCAAATTGAGGTGTTACGCATAGTACTAGCGCACAGGTCATGATCTCCTTTACTACCCAGTTACTACCTTTTAGTTTTTACCTAAACGTTCTAATAGCTTCTAATGCGAACCTTATGCGTGCATTACCCGTCCCTTACATATGGCCCTGGAGGTGTTTAGGACCTCTATTTAAGGTGGTTCTAGACTCACCTATGTTTCTTGAATTGAGAAAAATAAGTGGCAAACAAAAGTCAAGTAGGACTATCACATAAAGAGAAAATAGGGGATCATGTTAACCTCCGCAAGTAAACAGCAAATGCACGCAATTCAAACAGACAAAATATGATTTAAGACCTTATAGGCAAGATATCTGGATGAGCATAAACAGAATATAACATGCTAGTTTTACCAAAGCGAGCAACAATACCTATCAGTTTGCCTACTGATTCTTGTTAATAGTATGAATCTGAACACATTTCAAGCGAGAAATCATAGTTTTTAAACCCAAAATTCTTAATTATCCTACAAGCTTGCCTAAGTGATAACTGGACAGAATCCTATAGACATAGTATCTAAACTGTTAATTAGAGACCACAGTTTATAAACCAGTTACTGATTTTGACAGGCATATTTTATCTTTTTAGGTCCTATAGGCATCTTTCTAAGCACTGAAACTAGTCACAAGTATTATTTCCTATAGACATGACATCTAAATACAGAAACTGATTTTTTAGATATTCCTTATAGGCATGATGTCTAAGTGTTGAAACTGATTTCACACATTCCCTATAGGCATGATATATAAGTGTTGAAACTGATTTTATACATTCCCTATAGACATGATATCTAAATGTTGAAACTAATTTTATACATTCCCTATAGGCATGATATCTAAGTGTTGAAATTGATTTTATACATTCCCTATAGGCATGACATCTAAGCGGGTAAAGGCGTTAACAAGTTGCCAAGCAAGTTTAATAAAGATGATCCTATATACATGATCTCTAATGCACACATGGAGATTTGAAAAATATGGTTCTTGATGCAGAATTGATAATACCAACTAGAAGTAGGAAAAGTATGAAAATTCAGGATTACAAATAATGAGATAAGATCTTATGTGCATGATTTTTGATGGTATGCACATAATGAATAACAACAACCTACAGGCATGATTTCTACCCGAAGTTGATAAAAAGACATATAAAAATCCCTCCCCAGCTTTTACTAATAACCCCATATCTTTTTTACAAAGATTATTACATTATTACAGACCAATATGAATGTATTACACAAAGCTATTTATGTCACTATAGGGAGCCTTAGCAGGCATCAACCTGGAAACCAGGCCTTCCAGCAAAGCAAGTCCAAAGGTAGTCCATCCATAGCACACAAAATGGGCTTCTGGTGTGTCAAAGTTCCCAAGGGCCTCAGGGACCCCGGGCAATGCTCACACCAGAACCTTTTCAAAGAAACAGTTTTGTAAAAAGTTTAGAAGGCCAACCCCAATAAGTCAGAGTTCGGACAAGTATCATAGACCCTAGGCAGTGCTTACATTGGGGTGGCAGGACCCTATATAGCTAAGAGTAAGAGTTTGAAAACAGTGTATAAGGGTAAGTGAATGGAAACAAGTTACAAGATTACATACAGAACATAACCACGTTTTAGCGGATTGGTTCCGATATGGGTACCAATATTCACAACAAGAGCAGGAACACTTAAATTATAGGCAAAACAGAGTAACAACTGAGTCAAACAAGGTTTTCACATTGCTGAAGTTGACTTGGTTTATTAATTATTACTAGGTGGAATCATATAGACATTTATTTAGCAGAGAAACATGCTGAAGTTAAAATGACTAGCAAAACAAGCACATAGAACAAAGGTTGCAGGAATTTAACGCATACTAGTCTTGAAAGAAGTACACAGAAATCATGGATCGACCAGGAACATGCTAAGGTAAACTATTAGCACATAGAACAGGATATGTTGATAGGAATTAAGGCATGCTAGTTGAGAGAGAGATAAAAAGGAACTACATAGAAAGCAGAAGCATCGAAGTTTGAAATAAACTATTCCTATAAAACACATGGAACAACATAAAATAGTAAGAACTAAGGCATAGTAGTTGAGGAAAAGGATGGTCAGGAATCAGACATCAAACATAAGCATATTGAAATTTATAATAAACTGACTACATATCATATAGAAGAGAACGTGATAACAGAAATTGAGGCATACCAGTTAAAAAGATAGCAAACAGGAAGGTGGAGACAAGTCGAATCCAAGAGTCTAGCCTTGGCTTTCAGCCGGCTAGACAGTGCAGTAGATCAAAGCAACAGAAAGAACTACACTTGTGAGTGTGTGAGTGAAAGTAATGAGTTTATGTGTATCAGTGTGTGCTTGTAAGCATAGATGTGTGTGTGTAAGTATTTTTCTGTCCGTTTTCGTGTGTTTTAAAAATCAGAATTGTAACGACCTGACCGGTCATTTTGAGATCCAGCGCGTCGTTCGGCAGTTGGGAGTCATGAACAGCTTCATTTTGGATATTGGGACTTGTGTGTAAGGTCAGGGTTGAAATTCAGGAGGTTCGGAGATTCTCATTTTAGAAGCCTTAAGTTGAAGAAATTGAGTAAGACTGGAATTTTGAGTAAACGACCTCGGAATCAGGATCCGAGGGTTCCAGCAGGTTCCTATGATGATTTTGGACTTGGGCGTATGTCCGGAACGGGTTTTGGATAACCCGGGAGTAGTTCAGCGTATATTGTGGAAAGTCAGTATTTTAAGTAAGTTTGACTTGAAGTACATTTCAATGATACTGATGTCCGTTTGGGATACTAAGTCTGGGAATAGCTCCGTATGGTAATTTTGGAGTTGGAAGCGCTATCAGAAGTGAATTCGAATATCCGGAAGTCAATTTAAGATCATTTGGCTAAAGATAGAAAATTGAAGGTTTTTAAAGAATTCGACCGAAAATGGAAATTTTAATATTAGGGTCGGAATGCGATTCCGGAAGTTGGAGCAGGTCCGTAATGTTGAATATAACTTGCCTGCAAAATTTGAGGTCAATCTGGTGCTGATGGTGTTCTATGCGATCGCAGCCTTTGCTTTGCGATCGTGGAGAAGGAATTGAGGGGCAGTGGTTTTGTTCTATGCGATCGTGGATTTTGGTGTGCGGTCGCGAAGAAGGTCTGGGCAGAGCAGTGCGATCGCAGGCCTGCTGCTGCGTTTGCAGAAGAGAGCGAGTGAGGGTACTGGAGATGACCTGTGCGACCGCAGGTCTGTTGGTGCGATCGCGGAGGCGGGTCTTGAGTGGCCTGTGTGATCACAAAGGCTCTCCTGCGATCGCAGAGAAGGCCTGCACTGGGCAGTGTTGATTAAAACGGGATTTTGGCATTTCTCTCTCATTTTTCAAAGCCATGGGTGATTTTTGGAGAGCTTCAAGAGAGGATTTGCGTCATCTATGTTAAGGTAAGTTACTCCTACTCATTTCAAGTTAGATACAAGATTATTACATGAATTAGAACATGAAAATTAGGGAAATTTTGAGGAAAAATTGGAAGAAACCTAGAAATTTGGAAATTTGGATTTTAGCCACGAATTGAGCATGAATAATTGAGTAAAATATGTAATTGAGTTAGTATAGCTTCGGGTAGAGATTTTCTTCAAGAAAATTCGAGGTCCGGGCACGTGGGCCCGAGGGAATTTTGGTTATTTCATTGAGCCGGGCTGAGGAACTTTGTAATTTGAATTGGTTATGATCTATTGAGTATATTTTCATTTAATTATCGTTATTTAGATAGTTTGGGAGTGTTGCATAATAATTTTAGTCGTTGTAGAGGCTTAGAAGTCGGTGATGAATCTTCGGAGCGAGGTGAGTCTCCTTTCTAACCTTGTAAGAGGGAATTGTCCCCTTAGGTGTTCTACATGCTATATGTAATTGTTTGTTGGGGCTACGTACGTACCAAGTGACGAGAGTCCGTACGTAGTGGCTACTATTGTTATGTCCGGGTAGTTAAGCCCCACATCATGCCATGTATACTTCTTGTAATGAATTATATGTATGTTATAATATCCTGTTATGTTATTTTGTTTCTCTGAGATTTATGGATTTTTAAATAATATGGAAGGAAAATTGTTTTCACGGAAAATATTATGAAATGAATTGACTTACGGGAAGTAATATGAAAGAAATTATTTATGGAAAGTATTATGAAAGGAAAAGAAATGACTTATAAGTTTTGTACTCATGTAAGATATTATTATTTTCCCGAGCTTTCATTTACTTAAATAATGGGAAAGGATTGTGGTGAAATGAACTTTACATTTTGTGTGCGCATGTTATCGCTTTGCAATTTACATCGCGCGAGCGATATGTAACTTCCTTCACTCTTATGGGAGCGAGCCGTATGCCACGGCGTGTTTATAGTGCACTCTTGGTACGGGTCGGTCGATCCCCAGCAGTGCAAAGGGAACTAATTAAGAATGCACTCTTGGTACGGGCCGATCGATCCCCGACAGTGCATGGACGAAGTTACACTATGATATGATTACACTGATAGACGCACTCTTGGTACGGGCCGATCGATCCCCGACAGTGCATGGACGAAGTTACACTATGATATGATTACACTGATAGACGCACTCTTGGTACGAGCCGGTCGATCCCCGGCAGTGCGTAGGCATGATTAATGGTAGGCATGCACTCTTGGTACGGGTCGGTCGATCCCCCAGAGTGCATAGCTATTCTTCCTTATGACTCCAACCGATTGTCTTACTCCTGTGTGCGCATGACTGTTTGGTACCGTTTTCCTGATTTATGATTTGACAAATGTTTGGGGAAAAGAGACAGGTGAGTTGTTACTGCTTTCAATATTTACTTGGAAACTCTGTATTCTCTTCGCAATTGTGGTGCACTATTTACATGTCTACTGCTCTCCTTATATCATGTTTTATACTATTACTATTGGACCTTAGTGAGTATCGAGTCGACCTCTCGTCACTACTTCTTCGAGATTAGACGGGATACTCACGGGGTACATATATATGTATATGTACTCATGCTACACTTTTTGTGCATTTTGTTGCACAGATACCCTCATAGTGCAGTGATTGATTTGGAGACTTACTCAAGTTGCATTGTTCAGTGGCGTTCCGCAGCTGGCAGAGTCTCCCTTCTATGTCCCTACGCTTTTGTCTTTATTACCTTTGTCCAATTTAAATTCTCGGACAAGAGTTGTATAATTGTATAAATTCTTAGAAATTGTCATGTACTTGTGTCACCGGGTTCTGGGAAAGTGTTGATATTTCATGTACTGCATTAAGTGGATTATCCGCCGTATTTAGTTTACGAGCATTTTCTTTATTATTTGATTATAAATGCAGAAAAAGACATGATTTTGAAAATGTAAGCAGGAAGTTGTTTTAACTGGTTCAGGGATTGGCTTGCCTGACAGTGTGTTTGGCGCCATCACAACCCATAGGTTTTGGGTCGTGACAAGAATTGTGAGGATTATATAGCATTCAACAGAGTAGACAAATAAGGAAGGAAATTCAAGAGTTCGCAAATAAGGTACGCAAATAAATTAACCAGTTAATTATGGCTAAACCCAATCAATTAATACAGCAGAATCCGGGAAATATCACTTGAATTAGGGAGAATCAATTAACAGCCAAGTTTGAGGTTTAATAAGGTAAACAAATGAATCAGAGACCATTTATGGGCTGGTCAAAACAATCAGAACCCAGAAATCAGGCCAGTAACATAATTAAGGAAAGTAGTACCAATAATGAGTCACAAATAAGGAAAAATAAGTAAAAATCATCAAAGAGGTATCGGTTTTTAAAAGAAACAGAATTCCAAACCCTAATTAGGTAAATAAAATTAATTAATCATTTTTAATTGACAGATCCAAAGAATAACGGTTAAATATCAGAACAAATAGTGAAATAATTAGAAACCCTAGGGATTAGAACATAGATATGAAAACCAGTCGAGCAAATAAAGAGAACCAGAGTTAAAAGGTGAGGAATACCGCAATCTCGATTCTTACTTCCAGTTACATACCGCTTATTGCAGAAACATAAAAAGATGAAACCCTAGTTTTAGAGAAAAACTAAAATCGGTTAATAATAAGAAAAACAGAAGATCTTTAAAGAGAAATATCAGATAAACTCAAATTCACCTCAGATCTATAGAAATCGTAACAGACTCGAGTAGAAAATGACTAGGGTTTTTAAGAATGGACATAGGTGAGAAAAATCTGGTTTGAACCAGAGATTTAAAGCCATAAACATGAAGATAACAGTAGTCACAAATATAAGATGAACACATGCAGATTCATCGAGAAAATGAAAATTTTGGGCCGAGTCTGTGTTGAATCTCTTTGAGATTCCTTCAAGTAACACAAAAATCATAACACCGGTAAAAAAGGAGGTCATATAGGGCCTAAGTTCGAAGAGAGAACCCATGAGTTGAAAGGGTTCAGGCGACGGTGTGCTAGGGTTAGGGAGAGTTTGAGAGAGAATGGAGGGGGAAAGGGAATCAGGGGCGGCGGGTTAGGAGAAATGATTAGGGTTGGGGTGGTTAGGGGTTAATTAAAAATGGAAATAATACCCTGGACCGTTGATCTCTGAGATCAACGGCCGGTATTTGATCTGAGGGGTTGGGCGGGTTTAAGAATTAGGTTATGGGTATTGGATCAGGGTTATTTAATTGGGCTAGGTAGTAGTTTGGGCCAGGTCCGAAATTGAATCAAATTAAAAGAGGCTATTTATTAAATATCCAACTAATTTGATAAAATAATTTATAAAAATAGCTAATAAAATGATAAAAATGTTATTGATGCCTAAAAATGATTAAAATAATTACTTAATATTATTAAAAAATATAAAATGTCATTTTCTTGTGAAATAAGGTAATTATGCACATATGGGTTATTATTGCAAAGTTATTGTAATTATAACCTAAGAAATGTAAATATGGCTATTTCAAGAAATAATTAAATCTTAATGTAAATATAAATGATTAAGAAATAAGATTATTATAAAATCATTTGTGATGCAATTGGTAATTATTTATATAATAAAAATAGGGATAAATTAATTAAAAATCCTTTTAAAATGCAGAAATTATGGAAAATATTGATTGATGCACATTCATTGTTTTGAAGATATACATGCATTTTTGAAAATAATATAGGGAAAAATTGTGTGTCAACACCCCCAGTATTCGAGGTTGAATGCAAAGAAGCCTTGGATACTGTTGAATTATCCTAAGGTAGCACATAATTGTTGCCTCGTTACAAACTTTGCCGGATAAACCCATTTGGGATAAAAATAGATCTAAGGGAAAAAAAGTGCAACACGAACTTTAAAACCTAAGGTCTCATTGTCTTTGGTCGAACTCCTACAATGAGTTAGCATCGAATATATATAAATGAAAGAAGGGAGAAAGTCATACCTTAACAATAATATCATTTGAGAAGTGATATGTTCTAGTTGTTTGGCAGTGGTTCGTCGTCATTCATTCTGAGTTTATAAGACCCTTTTCCGGCTATATCGAGGACTTGGTATGGCCCTTCCCAATTCGGGTTGAGCTTCCCTTCATTAGGATCTTGAGTGTTGATGGTGACTTTCCTTAGGACTAAGTCCCCGATTCTGAAGTGGCGAAGGTTGGTTCTTCTATTGTAGTACCTTTCGATTGGTTGCTTTTGTGAAACCATTCGAACGAGTGCATCTTCTCATTTTTCATCTAACAATTCGAGGTTTAGTATTCATAGCCTCGTTGTTCGTTTCCTCTATTGTATGTCGAAACCTGGCACTGGGTTCTCCGACTTCGACTGGAATTAAGGCTTCAGAGCCATATACTAAGGATAACGGAGATGCTCCTGTGCTGGACTTCGATGTTGTTCGATATGCCCAAAGGACTTCGGGTAGAATTTCTCTCCATTTCCATTTAGATTCGTTCAACTTATTCTTCGGGTTTTGGATGATAATCTTGTTCATCGATTCGCCTGTCCGTTCCTACTAGGGTGATACGGTGTTGACGATATCCTTTTTATTTTATGGTGTTTGAGGAATTTCATTACTTTGTTGCCGATAAGTTGTTTATCATTGTCGCATACTATTTCTGCGGGTATCCCAAATCGACATGCGATGCGATCCCAAATGAAATCTATAACCTCTTTCTCTCTGAGTTTCTTGAAAGCCTGCGCTTTATCCAATTTAGAGATATAGTCAGTCATAAAAAACTGAACTTAGCTTTACCTGGGGCCGATGGCAGAGGGTCGACGATATCCATTCCTCATTTCATGAATGAAAATGGGGATATGACCGAGTGAAGTTGTTCTCTAGGCTGGTGGATCATCAATTGCGAACCTTTGACATTTATCCCATTTTCGAACAAACTCCTTAAAGTCTTTTTCCATGTTATCCCAGTAATGTCCTGCTTTAATGACCTTGCGAATTAGTGAATTGACTCCATAGTGGTTCCCACAAATGCTTTCATGGACCTCCCGTAAAACATAATCGGTGTCTCCTGGTCCCAAACACACTGCCAATGGTCCATCGAATGTCCTTCTGTATAATGTTCCATCTTCGGCCAATGTGAAACGAGCAACTTAAGTTCGTAGGGCCCTCGATTTCCGATGGGAGCTTTCCATTCTTCAACCATTCGATGTATTTATTCCTCCAGTCCTAAGTTAAGCTCGTAGAATTTATCTCAGCATGTCCCTCCTCGATCACGGATCTCGAGAGTTGAACGATAGTCCCTGAGCTGATCTCGTCTTCCTCGACCGATGAACCAAATTTGCAAGTGCATCGCCTTAGTGTTTTGTTCTCAAGGTACATGCTGTAAAGTTACCTACAATTTGTCCAAATACATTTTCATTCTATCCTCTCGAACTTCGAAGGTTTTGTTTACCTGGTTCACCGCCAGTAAAGAGTCACATTTAGCTTCAATGACTTCTGCTCCTAAGCTTTTAGCTAGCTCGAGACCTGAAATCATGGCCTCGTACTCGGACTCATTGTTAGTCAACCTAGAGGTTTTGATATATTGTCTAATAATTCTACTCGTGGGTGGCTACAAAACGATGCCTAGTACGTCCCCTTCACATTCGAAGCACCGTATGTGAAAAGGGTCCATTCACTCGATGATGTACCTGATTTTAATAAAAGTTCCTTTTCAACTTCAGGTACGAGGGTTGGTGCGAAATCGGCCACGAAGTCCGCTAAAATTTGAGACTTGATGGTCATTCGGGGTTGATATATGGTTGTTCGGGGTTGATATTTGATATCGTACCCATTGGGTTCGACGAACCATTTGGCCAATCGGCCCGATAGTTCGGGCTTGTGTAAAACATTACAGAGTGGGTAAGTTGTTAATACACATATGGGGTGACAATGAAAATATAATTTTAACTTTATAGAGGCGCTTATCAATGCAATTGCCAATTTCTCTAAGTATGGATACCTAGTTTCTTCTTCTCCTAAGGTTCAACTTACATAATAAACACGAAATTGCGTACTTTTCTCTTCTCGAACTAGGACACCACTTACCGTGATTTTGGATAACGCCAAGTAAAAGTAAAGTTTCTCATCTGCCTTCAGAGTGTGAAGCAGTGGTGGGCTCGATAGGTATCGCTTCAATTCTTCTAATGCATGTTGACACTTTGGAGCCCATGCGAAATTGTTACTATTTTTTAGTAAAGAGAAAAACATGTGGCTTCGATCTGATGACCTCGAGATGAATCGGCCCAAAGCAGCTATCCGTCCAGTTAGCCTTTGTACGACTTTTACACTGTCCACGACGGTGATATCTTCTGATGGCCTTGATTTTATCGGGGTTGATCTCGATTCCCCGATTCGATACCATGAAGCCAATAAACTTTCCCGAACCGACCCCCAAAGAAAATTCTCGGGGTTGAGCTTCGTATTATATTTCCTTATGATCTCGAACGTTTCCTGCAAATGAGCCAAATGGTCCTCTGCGCGCAGGGACTTAACTAGCATGCCATCAATATAAACTTCCATTGACTTACCTATTTGTTCTTTGAACATTTTATTTACTAGGCGTTGGTAAGTAGCTCCTGCATTTTTTAGCCCGAAGGGCATTACATTATAACAATACGTACCATACTTGGTGATAAACGAAGTCTTTTCTTGGTCTTCCGGGTTCATTTGGATTTGATTTTACCCGAAATAGGCATCAAGAAAAGTAAGGATCTCATGGCCGACCGTGGCATCGATCATGCGATCGATGTTAGGCAGTGGAAAAAAATCTTTGGGACACGCTTTGTTTAAGTCCTTATAGTCTACACACATTCTAAGTTTGTTCCCTTTTTTAGGGACTACAACTACATTAGCTAACCATTCGTGGTATTTCACCTCCCCGAATGGACCCTATTTTGAGAAGTTTAGTTACCTCGTCCTTGATGAATGCGTGTTTTACCTCGGACTGGGGCCTTCTCTTTTGCTTCAACGGTCTAAATTTAGGGTCCAGGTTCAATCGATGCGTCGTTATCTCCGGTGTCATGTCTAAGTGGGACCATGCAAAACAGTCTATGTTATCAATAAGAAATTGAATAATCTTTTTCCTGAGTTAGGGAGTTAACCCCATTCCTAGGTATACCTTTCGCTCGGGCAGATACTCGATCAATATAACCTGTTCTAGCTCCTCGACCATTGATTTGGTGGCGTCTGAATCTTCAGGAACAACAAAGGTTCGAGGGGTGAGAAAATCTGCCTCTTCTTCTGTCACCTATTTCTCCGATTCGGTCGAGGCTGGTGACAGTGATTGCTATTTAGCTCCATGTTTACCTTTGATGTTTGACTTATTTGAGGTTGACAAAGTCGATATCGGCGTTACCTCATCGACCGCAAACATTTCCTTTGCGGCATGTTGTTCCCCGTATACTATTTTTGCACCATCCAATGTTGGTAACTTCATCATTTGGTGGAGAGCCGAAGGTACTGCCCTCATGTTGTGGATCCAGGGCCTTGCGAGTAGTGCATTATATCTCATGTCGCCCTCGATTACATGGAACTTAGTATCTTGGATGGTTCCAATCACGTTTACTGGTAGGATGATCTCCCCTTTAGTTGTTTCAACAGCCATATTGAAGCTGTTTAAGACTCGAGATGCAGGTACGATTTGATCCTGTAGGCCGAGTTATTCCACGACCCTTTATCGGATGATGTTGTTCGAGCGACCTGGATCCCCCTAAACACGCTTAACTTGAATATTATTTAACAAGATAGAAATTACCAAAGCGTCTTTGTTAGGATGAGAAATGCCTTCTGCTTCTTCGTCGTTGAATGACAAGGTGCTTTCGGGTACATAATATCGGGTTCGTTTCTCCCTAGTGATTGATACCTTAATGCGTTTGAATATTGGTCCTTGCGGAACGTCGACCTCACCGACGATCATCTGAATGACATGTTGGGGTTCTTCCTGTTCATTCTTTCTATTGGCATCCCTTTCCCTGAAATGATTCTTGGCTCGATCGCTGAGGAACTCTCGAAGGTGGCCCTCATTAATTAGATGAGCTACCCCCTCCCTCAATTTCCTGCAATCCTCGGTTCTATGACCATGCATGTACTTGCATATTAAATTTGGGTTCCTTTGGGAAGGATCAGTTTGTATGGGTTTGGCCCACCTAGTGTCTTTGATCCTTCTGATAGACGATACAATGCATGATGCATCGATGCTAAAATTATATTCCGATAACCGAGGTGCCTCTTTAGGATCTGCATACTTGTGAAAACCAGGTTTGCTCATAAGTCCCCGAGAACTTGTCCTCGATCACTTCTTTGATCATTCTGGGTGGAATTGCGTACTGGACCGTCGTTTCTTCGATCTGCAGTATATGGTTGGTATCGGTCTTTGTTCGACCTTAGCTCCCTGTCGACATCCCTCTGATTTTTGTCTGTCGACCTGTTTGGATGCACTAAATCGGAAGGAGCTCCTAATTGGTCATCCTCGACCTTGATCTTCAATTGATACCGATTATGTACATCTTCCCAAGTTACAGCTGGGGTACTCGATCAAATTTTATTTCAACTGACGTGACGCTATCGTACTCCGTTCATTCAACCCTTGGGTGAAATCTTGAACGACCCAATCATCTGTGACCGGTGGCAACTCCATGCGCTCTATTTGAAATCGGGACACGAACTCCCTTAGCATCTCATTATCCCTTTGTCTTACCTTGAAGAGGTCTAATTTCCTTGTTGCGACCTTTATGGCCCCAACGTGCGCTTTAACGAAAGAATCACCTAACATGGCGAATGAATCGATGGAATTTGGCGGTAGGTTGTGATACCAAATCATTGCTCCCTTCGACAGGGTCTCTCAGAACGTTTTCAACAACACAGACTCGTTCTCGTTATCCTTCAAATCATTACCCTTAATGGCGCATGTGTAATAGGTAACATGCTCATTTGGGTTGATGGTCTCATTATATTTGGTTATATCAGGCATACAGAACTTCTTTAGAATGGGCTTCTAAGCCGCACTCGAAGGGAAAGGCTTTTGTACAAACTTCTTCGAATCCATCTTTCAAGATTGGTGGTGCCCCTGGTATCTGATCAACTCAGGAGTTGTAAGTCTCCACCTTGTTATCATTGGCTTCTATTTTCTTCTATCCTGAATCAATTCTCTTGTTGAGCTCATCGAGCATTTTCATTACAGCAGGATCGGTCCCCAATGTGTTATCACTCGATCTTTCAGGTACTGGCTCGGTACGACAAGTAATCTCCAGCTCGACCCTACTTGGAGCTATGTGTTGATTTTGTAACTGAGCAATGGTAGCTTGTTGAGCCAGAAGCATTTTGAGTATCACTTGGAGACTAACTCCTTCGTCTCCTCTGCCCTGTGTACCTTGGCCATCAAACTGACCTCCTCTGTGTACACTCCCCTCATGATATACGCCTATGTCCATATTCGGAGCAACGTGCGAACTGACATCAACTGGGTTGACAGGCGCTACTCCTCCGAGATTAGCAAGTGGCACCTCGATTCATAGAGCAATCACATTTTCATTTTCCCCGTGAAGTCTGAGGCCATTACCGTCGTGTGTGGATGCGTTTTGTGAGTTTGACATGTTTTAACCTGAAAGCAAAAATTCTTGACAAGAACAAGAGTAAAATACTGTATTTTACTAGAATCAATACCGAACAATCACTATTATTCTTAGACCCACGGTGGGCGCCAAACTGTTTATCCTAAAAGTCGAGTAACAATTAAACTTATATTGTGGTTTTAAGGATACATGAGTTAATCCAGTACCAATTGATAAACAATGAACTAAATGAATAAAATTAACTGTAAAATAAATCAAACCAGAGTTCTAGTAGTGTTTCGACCTCGATTCGAGATGGTCTCGAGGTTGGATAACAAGGACAGTAATGAATAATAGTGGATAATAATGGATAGTAAGTGAAATAGAGAGCAACATGTATATTCTTTATCAGTGAATGTTGATGCTTTACAAGTGAATAGGAATCCTCTTTATATAGCAGAGGAATCCTAAATAAGGTAAAACTCAAATAACGGAAATAAGTCACACGATTGGCGTCAATAACCACTTGATTCCATCTTTTTCGGGATTTCCGCCGTGATCTTCGGTGGGTTGCTAATATCTCGCCATTCCGTTATCACACCTCACTCGAAGTTATTCATGCTCGATGTCGATCTTCAGCGACTAATTCGATTTCCACGATGAATATTCTATCTTCAAACACGGGCTTGGTCCATTACGAGCTTACCTTCGAGGCAACTCTCGTACCCATGAAATCAGATATGCCCGATTTCGACCGTATACACCTTATCAATTTCTAATATAAAGGGATACTCATTTATACTAATTTATATATAATTAATAAATTATATATGCCCATGTAATTAAGTTAAAACTTTATAAAAGAGGGTAATAAAGTTTCATATATATATCATACGAATCCCTTGTGATAATGATATGGGGCAGGGTGTAAAAGTGAAAATTGTCAAGTTTATAGGATTCTTATTTTGTCCTTAATAATGAGTTAGTGGATAAACACAAATGCATGGGTCGTCTAAGAAAAAAAATGAGCTTTTAAAATGTGTAAGCTTAAATACATTATTAAGGCAGGACATGACATATTTTCATATTATCGAGGATACGATCTTTGATAGGAGGGTGTAGATGCCACGACCCGAAATTCCAATCACGGAGTCGTGATGGCGCCTAATATCCACTTGCTAGGCAAGCCAACATTAGCTAAAGAGTTTACATGTTTTTAAATAATTTAAAGGCAGAATATAAATAACTAATGACTAAGATACTCTAAAGTACATATAATGAATCCATCAATATCGCAATCTAAACTAATCCCAGAAATCTGGAGTCACAAGTACATGTAACGACCCGGTCGGTCATTTTGTGAGTTAGAGACCCGATTCCCTAATAGTTTCTTTCCTCGTGTCTATTTCTGCTTTTGGGACTTGTCGAAACGTTTAGTTGCAAATTTCGGAGAGTTTTGGGACACATATTCCCTATATATGAGTTTAAGCTTTAACAATTGGACCGTAGTTGTAACTGTGTGAAGACATATCCGGAATGGAATTCCGCCGACTTCTTTAGATCTGTTGGGTGATTTCGGGGTAAGGAGCGTGTCTGGAATGTGTTTTCGAGGTATGTAGTAGATTTAGGCTTGAATTGGCGAAAGTTAGAATTTCGGCGATTTTGGCCGATAGATGAAATTTTAATATCAGGCTGGGAATTGAATTTAGAGAGTGGTTGTAGGTCTGTAGTGTCATTTATGATCTGTGTGTAAAATGTGAGGTCATTCGGATTAGTTTTGACGTGTTTCGGCATCAGTTGTGGATTATGGAAATTTCATAAGTTCTTAGGCTTCAATATGTGCATAATTGGTGATTTTGATGTTATGTGATGTGTTTTGAACGCTCGACAAAGTTTGGATAGGGTATTGGGTCTGGTTGGTAAGTTTGGTTGAGGTCCTGGGGTCCTCGGGGATGTTTCAGATGCTCAACGGGATGATTTTGGACTTAGAAAGCCAGCTGAAGCATTGCTGGTTCTGGTGTTTTGCACCTGCGGAAGGGGAGCCACAGGTGGATATGGGCTTCGCAGGTGCGGTTTTTGGCCCAGGTCAGCCAGGCTCGCATGTGCGGTCTGGGTTCCGCAAGTGCGGAGCCGCAGATGCGGCCCAGTGACTACAGGTGCGGCCCCGGTCCATTTAGTAAGCTTTCGCACCTGCGATGTATTTTTCGCAGGTGCGGGATCATTGTGTTGTTAAGACCAAAATTCGAGGGCTTAAGCCATAATTCATATTTTGAACTTGAGAGCTCGGGAAAGTGCGATTGTTTGAGAGATTTTCACCTGGGCAATTTGGGTAAGTGATTCCTACTCGGTTTAGACTAATTTCCATGATTATACACTTAAATCCATCCTTTAATTTCGAAATTTTGGTGGAAAATTGGGCAAAAATTAGATAAAGTTCTTAGGCCAAGTTTGTGAGTTTTGATCAAGCTTTTTATATCTGATTTGAGTAATTCTTGTATGGTTAGAATCGTGAGTGAATGGGTGTCTGGAATTTATAATTTTTACCCGGTCCGAGACGTGGGCCCGAGGGACTTTTTGGGCAATTTTTCTAATTTCGCGGTCGAACTAATTAGCTAGATTGATTTCTTAAAGTGATATTTACTTTATGCAATTGAGTTTAATAGATTTGGGCCATTTAGAGTCGGGTACTCGTGGCAAGAACGTGGTTTCGAGTTGAGTAGAGCAGTCGAGGTAAGTGGCTTGCCTAACTCTGTGTTGGGGACTTCCCCTTAGGTTATTTTGATACTATTTGTTGTATGGGAACCATGTACGTGAGGTGACAAGTACGTACACGGTCCATTGTTGCTAAAATCCCATTTTCCTTTTCATGCCATAAATCATTCCACTCCTATTTTACTATTTAATGTGCTATTTGTGTAGTTTATATTAGGAAGGAGCATGTCTACCTATTTTACCTAAATTCCCTATTTGATACTATGTGCACCATGTTAGTTATTTTTATCCTTTTCTTGCATGTGACCTTTCCTGAACTGTTTAAATAAACCTTATCCGACATTCATTCGCATTGCATATTTAAATTGGGATTACAGACGTATTCCGGGAGCTTTTCCCATGTACTGCATATTTAAATTGGGACTACGGACGTATTCCGGGAGCTTCCCCCCTATACTGCATATTTAAATTGGGACTACGGACGTATTCCAGGAGCTTTCCCCCTGTACTGCATCTTTACATTTGGAACTACGGGACGTATCCCGAGAGATTCCATTGTGTGATTTGTTGTGCTGAGCTAAGGGCTCTTTGTTGCTGTTTTATTTTCGGATTATTCATTTTTATTGTATACCTTAGAATGTATATCCTTCTGTACTATTTTTAAATGTTTTACTTATAAAATACAGTAGAGCCTTAACCTGACCTCGTCACTGCTTGACTGGGATTAGGCTTGGTACGTACTGGGTACCAATTGTGGTGAACTCATGCCCTTTCATGCACATGTTTTTCGTGTGGATCCAGGTACCAGTACTCAGTTCCGTGGCTAGGGGTCGTGTAGCTGCTTCGAGGATACCGCAAGGTAATTCTGCCGCGTCCGCAGAATCCTACGAGTCACCTTCTATTCCAGTTTAGACAGAGACATCTTATGTATTTCTGTTTCTTCGTTGTATAGAGCTGTTTATGGTACAGAGCTTGTGACTAAATGTGACATTTTAGGTTTTGGGACGTTATATTGTACATGACGAGTAGCTATGTTACGTCTACTTGCGTTTTCTTTCTGTCTTTACTTTATTGTCTATATTTTTCCGCAAATTTTGGCTTACCTAGTCGTAGAGACTAGGTGTCATCGCGATATGATCCGGAGGGTAAGTCGAGTTGTGACAATTTGGTATCATAGCGTCTAGGTTCATAGGAATCACAAGTCACAAGCAAGTTTTATTAGAGTCTCGCGGACCGGTGCGGAGACGTCTGTATCTATCTTCCGGAGGCTATGTAACTGTTAAGAACAATCACATTCTTTGGAATTCCTTGTCATGCTAGTTATTCACATCGAAATTCTAAAACTTTATTCTATTCTTCTCACTAATGGTGAGGACCGTACCAAACGTACCGACAATCAGGCACTTGAGCCCCCAGCCAGAGCCGCTAGAGACAGGGGCAGGGGTAGAGGACGAGCACGCGGTGCAACCCGAGCACCGGTTAGAGCAGCGATAGAGGAGCCCCGAGCAGCTACAGTTGGAGGGGCACAGGAGGTCCCTACTATTACTCCAACCCTCCAGGAGACGTTGGCTTAGTTCATGAGCGTTTTCAACACTCTGACTCAAGCAGGACTACTCCCGATAGCTCCAGCCACATCTCAGGTTGGGGGAGGGGCACAGACTCCCGAGGCCCGTACTCCTGAGTAGAGAGTCCATGTTGGACAGGTTCCTGAGTATACTCTTATGACCCCAGCGGCTCCAGCTCAGCATGATGCTAGGGTAGCTGTTTCTAAGGCAGAGCAGCTCAAACTTGAGAGGTACAAGAAGTACCATCCACATGATTTCAGCGGGCTAGCTTCAGATGACGCTCTAGGTTTTCTTGAGGAGTGTCATCGCGTTCTCCGCACTATGGGTATTGTGGAGACGAGTAGGGTTTCTTTCACCGCTTTCCAGCTGAGGGGAGCGGTTTATCAATGGTGGCGTGCCTATGAGTTAAGTAGTCCGGAGGAGGCAACTACACTTACTTGGGCTCAGTTATCATAGATGTTTTTTCTTGAGTTTGTTCCCCAGAGCCTCAGGGATGCTTGGCGTGTAGATTTTGAGCAGTTACGCTAGGGTACTATGACTGTGTTGGAGTATGCAATCTGTTTCAGTGACTTGGCTCGTCATGCACCGACCTTGGTTGCCACGATCAGGGAGAGGGTTCGATGCTTCATTGAGGGACTCTACCCCGGTATTCGGACCAGTATGGCCAGAGAGTTGGAGACAGATATCACTTACCAGCAGGCAGTGAGTATTTCCTGGAGGATTGAGAGCATGTTGGCCCGGGACAAGGAGGAGAGAGAGGCCAAGAGGTCTCTAGAGACTGGCTAGTACTCAGGAGTTCATGCACCAGCAGCACGTTATGGTAGAAGTTTTGTGAGTCGCCCTGTTCATTCAGCTCTTTCAGCAGCCAGTGGTATTTCAGCTCCTCCTAGACCTCAGGAGCCTTATTGTGCACCACCAGTATCTAGTGTGCCTCCTGCTCGAGGTGCTATCACCGGCCAGTCCAGCAGGCCAGTTTAGAGTCAGCATTAGCCGCAACGTCCTTCGAGGGGTCGTTTTGGGTGTGGTGACCCTCGCCATGTGATCAAAGATTGCCCCAGAGCTAGGAGGGGTGCATCATCTCAGACTTATCAGGCCCCATGTTCTCCACCAGGTCTTCTATCTATCCTTCCAACCCCAGTTGTTACCCCACCTTCTCAGGCAGCTCGAGGTGGAGGCCGGGGTCGCCCTACAGGGGGAGGCCAGGCCAAATACTATGCTCTTTCCGCCCGTTCAGAGGCCATAGCTTCAGATTCAGTCATCACAAGTATTGTCCCTGTTTGTCATAGGGATGCATCGGTATTATTTGACCCATGCTCTACGTATTCATATGTGTCTTCTTATTTTGCTTCACATCTGGGGATAGCTCGGGATTCTTTGAGCTCCCTTGTTTATGTTTCTACTCTTGTGGGAAATTCTCTTGTTGTGGACCGCGTATATCAGTCGTGTTTTATTGTTATCAGTGGTTTTGATACCAAGGCTGATTTATTATTACTTAGTATAGTATATTTCGATGTTATATTGGGCATGGATTGGTTGTCGCCCCACTATGCTATTCTTGATTGTCACGCCAAGACTGTGACGCTGGCTATGCCAGGTTTACCGAGATTAGAGTGGAGAGTTACCTTAGAGTATACTCCCCATAGAGTTATTTCTTTCCTTAAGTCTTAGCGGATGGTTGAGAAGGGGTGTGATGCGTACTTGGCCTATGGGAGAGATGTTAGTGTTGATACCCCTACAATTGAGTCAGTTCCGGTTGTGAGGGACTTCCCTGATGTGTTCCCAGCTGATCTTCCGGGTATGCCGCACGACAGAGATATTGATTTCGGCATTGATTTGTTGTCGGGCACTCAACCCATTTCCATTCCTCCCTATTGCATGGCTCCTCCTGAGTTGAAAAAGTTGAAGGAGCAGTTGCAGGAGTTTCTTGATAAGGGTTTCATCAGGCCCAGTGTATCACCTTGGGGTGCTCCGGTATTATTTTTGAAGAAAAAGGATGGTTATATGCGTATGTGTATTTACTATCGGCAGCTGAACAAGGTTACGGTGAAGAAAAGGTACCCTTTGCCTCGCATTGATGATTTGTTTGACCTGTTACATGGTGCCAGGGTATTTTCCAAGATTGACTTGCGTTCTGGCTATCATCAGTTGAAGATTCGGGAGCCGGATATCCCGAAGACTGCCTTCAGGACCAGATATGGTCACTATGAGTTTCTTGTCATGTCATTTGGGCTGACCAATGCCCCAGCAGCCTTTACGCACTTGATGCAAAGTGTGTTCCGACCTTATCTTGATTCCTTCATTATTGTGTTCATTGATGACATCTTGGTGTATTTCTGGTCATAAGAGGATCATGAGCCGCATTTGAGGACCGCGATTCAGACTTTGAGGGAGAAGAAATTGTATGCAAAATTTTCTAAGTGTGAATTTTGGCTTGATTTTGTGGCATTCTCAGGCCATGTGGTGTCTTGTGATGGGATCAAGATAGACCCAAAGAAAGTGGAGGCGGTGCAGAGTTGGCCTAGACCGTCGTCAGCTACCGAGATCCGCAGTTTTCTTGGTTTGGCAGGGTACTATCGCCGTTTTGTGGAGGGATTTTCATCCATTGCATCACCTATGACCAGATTAACCCAGAAGGGTGCTCCGTTCAGGTGGATGGAGGAGTGTGAGGATACCTTTCAGAAGCTCAAGACAGCCCAGACTACAGCTCCGGTGTTGGTATTGCCTACGAGTTCAGGGTCCTATACAGTCTATTGTGATGCTTCGAGGATTGGCCTTGGGGCGGTGTTGATGCAGGACGGTAGGGTGATTGCCTATTCATCCAGACAGTTGAAGGTGCATGAGAAGAACTATCCAGTTCATGATCTCAGGTTGGCAGCGATTGTTCACGCCCTGAAGATATGGAATCATTATTTATACGGTGCTCCCTGTGAGATTTTTACGGATCACCGGAGTTTGCAGCACTTGTTAAGATAGAAGGACTTCAATTTACGCTAGCGGAGATGGTTGGAGTTAATAAAGGACTATGATATCACTATATTATACCACCCGGGAAAGGCCAATGTGGTGGTTGACGCCTTGAGTCGCCGGGCGGAGAGTTTGGGGAGTTTGGCATATCTTCTGGCAGTTGAGAGGCCCTTAGCCTTGGATGTTCAATCCTTAGCCAGTCAGTTTGTGAGATTGAATCTTTCAGAGCCTTGTCGGGTATTAGCTTGTGTGGTTGCTCGAACTTCTCTTTATGACCGCATTGAGAGCGCCATTATGATGATCCCCACCTTCTGGTTCTTCAGGACAGGGTGCGGCGAGGTGATGCCAGGGATGTGACTATAGGAGATGACGGTGTGATGAGGATGCAGGGTCAGATCTGTGTGCCCAATGTGGATAGGCTTCGGGAGTTGATTCTTGAGTTCCATTCATCCGAGTACCGTGAAGATGTACCAAGACCTGAGACAGCACTACTAGTGGAGAAGGATGAAAAAGGATATAGTGGAATTTGTGGCCAAGTGTCTCAACTATCACCATGTCAAATAAGAGCATCAAAGACCAGGAGGGCTACTTTAGCAGGTTGATCTTCCAGAGTGGAAGTAGGAGCGGATCACCATGGACCTTTTGGTTGGAATTCCTCGTACTTTGAGAAAGGTCGATGTTATTTGGGTGATCGTGGATCGGCTGACAAAGTTAGCCTATTTCATTCCAGTATTGACTACATATTCTTCAGAGAGATTGGCTGAGATTTATATAAGGGAGATCGTCCGAATCCACGGTATTCGAGTATCTATCATTTCGGACAGAAGTACACAGTTCACTTCACGATTCTGGAGAGTCGTTCAGCAGGAGCTAGGCACCAGAGTGGAGTTGAGTACATCCTTTCACCCTCATACGGACGGTCAGTCCAAGCGCACGATTCAGATTCTTGAGGATATGCTCTGTGCATGTGTTATGGATTTTGGAGGGTCATGGGACCGATACTTGCCACTTGTAGAGTTTGCTTATAATAATAGCTACTAGTCCAACATTCAGACGGTGCCGTATGAGGCTTTGTATGGTAGATGGTGCAAGGTGGGATGGTTTGATCCGGGCGAGGCCCGATTGTTGGGTACAAATTTGGTCCAAGATGACCTGGACAAGATGAAGGTGATTCAGGAAAGACTTCGCACAGCTTAGTCCAGGCAGAAGAGTTACGCAAATCGGAAGGTTCTTGATTTGGCATTTATGGCTGGTGATCGGATTTTGCTTCGGGTATCACCTATGAAGCGCGTCATGAGGTTCGGGAAGAAGGGTAAGTTGAGTCCGAGATTTATTGGCCCTTTTAAGGTGTTGCGGTGTGTTGGGGAGGTTGCTTATGAGCTTGCCTTGCCTCCCATCCTATTAGGAGTTCATCCGGTGTTCCACGTCTCTATGCTCTGAAAGTATCACGGTGACCCGACTCATGTTTTGGATTTCAGTTCAGTCCAGTTGGACAAGGATTTATCATATGTTGAGGAGCCAATAACCATATTGGATAGACATGTCAAAAAGCTCAGGTCAAAGAATATTGCATCGGTAAAGGTTTAGTGGAGGGGTCAGCCGGTCCAGGAGGCGACTTGTGAGACCGAGCAAGATATGCGCAGTCAGTACCCTCATTTGTTCACAGCTTCAGGTATGTCCTTATGCTCATTCAAGGACGAAAATGTTTCTTAAGAGGGGGAGAATGTAACGACCCGGTAGGTCATTTTGTGAGTTAGTTCCCCGATCCCCTAATAACTGCTTTCCCCATGTCTATTTTTGCTTTTGGGACTTGTTGGAACGTTTAATATTGAATTTCGGAGAGTTTTGGGAAACATATTCCCTATATATGAGTGTAAGCTTTAGAAATCGGACCGTAGTTGGAATTGTGTGAAGACAGATCCGGAATGGAATTCCGTCGACTCCTTTAGCTCCGTTGGCTGATTTCGGGGTAAGGAGCGTGTTTGGAATGTGTTTTCGAGGTATGTAGTAGATTTAGGCTTGAATTGGCAAAAGTTAGAATTTCGACGATTTTGACCGATAGGCGAAATTTTGATATAGGGCTCGGAATGGAATTTCGAGAGTGGTTGTAGGTCCATATTGTCATTTATGACCTGTGTGTAAAATTTGAGGTCATTCGGATTAGTTTTGACATGTTTCGGCATCGGTTGTGAATTTTAGAAATTTCATAAGTTCTTAGGCTTGAATCCATGCATAATTGGTGATTTTGATGTTTAGTGATGTGTTTTAAAGGATCGACAAAGTTTGGATAGGGTATTGGGTCTGGTTGGTAAGTTTGGTTGAGGTTCCGGGCGCTTCCGGGATGTTTCAGATGCTCAACAAGATGATTTTGGACTTAGAAAACTAGCTGAAGCATTGATGGTTCTGGTGTTTCGCACCTGCGGAAGGGGAGCCGCAGGCGGATATGGGCTTCGCAGGTGCGGTTTTTGGCCCAGGTCAGCCAGGCTCGCATGTGCGGTCTGGGTTCCGCAAGTGCGGAGCCGCAGATGCGGCCCAGTGACTACAGGTGCGGCCCCAGTCCATTTAGTAAGCTTTCGCACCTGCGATGTATTTTTCGCAGGTGCGGGATCATTGTTTTGTTAAGACCAAAATTCGAGGGCTTAAGCCATAATTCATATTTTGAACTTGAGAGCTCGGGAAAGTGCGATTGTTTGAGAGATTTTCACCTGGGCAATTTGGGTAAGTGATTCCTACTCGGTTTAGACTAATTTCCATGATTATACACTTAAATCCATCCTTTAATTTCGAAATTTTGGTGGAAAATTGGGCAAAAATTAGATAAAGTTCTTAGGCCAAGTTTGTGAGTTTTGATCAAGCTTTTTGTATCTGATTCGAGTAATTCTTGTATGGTTAGAATCGTGAGTGAATGGGTGTCTGAAATTTATAATTTTTACCCGGTCCGAGACGTGTGCCCGGGGGACTTTTTGGGCAATTTTTCTAATTTCGCGGTCGAACTAATTAGCTAGATTGATTTCTTAAAGTGATATTTACTTTATGCAATTGAGTTTAATAGATTTGGGCCATTTAGAGTCGGGTACTCGTGGCAAGAACGTGGTTTCGAGTTGAGTAGAGCAGTCGAGGTAAGTGGCTTGCCTAACTCTGTGTTGGGGACTTCCCCTTAGGTTATTTTGATACTATTTGTTGTATGGGAACCATGTACGTGAGGTGACGAGTACGTACACGGTCCATTGTTGCTAAAATCCCATTTTCCTTTTCATGCCATAAATCATTCCACTCCTATTTTACTATTTAATGTGCTATTTGTGTAGTTTATATTAGGAAGGAGCATGTCTACCTATTTTACCTAAATTCCCTATTTGATACTATGTGCACCATGTTAGTTATTTTTATCCTTTTCTTGCATGTGACCTTTCCTGAACTGTTTAAATAAACCTTATCCGACATTCATTCGCATTGCATATTTAAATTGGGATTACAGACGTATTCCGGGAGCTTTTCCCATGTACTGCATATTTAAATTGGGACTACGGACGTATTCCGGGAGCTTCCCCCCTATACTGCATATTTAAATTGGGACTACGGACGTATTCCAGGAGCTTTCCCCCTGTACTGCATCTTTACATTTGGAACTACGGGACGTATCCCGAGAGATTCCATTGTGTGATTTGTTGTGCTGAGCCAAGGGCTCTTTGTTGCTATTTTATTTTCGGATTATTCATTTTTATTGTATACCTTAGAATGTATATCCTTCTGTACTATTTTTAATGTTTTACTTATAAAATACAGTAGAGCCTTAACTTGACCTCGTCACTGCTTGACTGGGATTAGGCTTGGTACGTACTGGTACCAATTGTGGTGAACTCATGCCCTTTCCTGCACATGTTTTTCGTGTGGATCCAGGTACCAGTACTCAGTTCCGTGGCTAGGGGTCGTGTAGCTGCTTCGAGGATACCGCAAGGTAATTCTGCCGCGTCCGCAGAATCCTACGAGTCACCTTCTATTCCAGTTTAGACAGAGACATCTTATGTATTTCTGTTTCTTCGTTGTATAGAGTTGTTTATGGTACAGAGCTTGTGACTAAATGTGACATTTTAGGTTTTGGGACGTTATATTGTACATGACGAGCAGCTATGTTACGTCTACTTGCGTTTTCTTTCTGTCTTTACTTTATTGTCTATATTTTTCCGCAAATTTTGGCTTACCTAGTCGTAGAGACTAGGTGTCATCGCGATACCATCCGGAGGGTAAGTCGTGTCGTGACAGTACATGAGTGACTAAAATACTACAAATATAGTCTAAAATGGGATACATATATTCAAAACTAGATAAACAGTAAAACAAGATAGAATGGGACTTCAGTGACTGCAAACACCGAGCAGCTCTACCTCAAGTCTCCTTGATAGATCTGATCTGAGCAATCTCCTATATGTACCTCTAGGACCAACAACGAGATCTGCTTAAGAAATGCAGAAGTGTAGTATGAGTACAACCAGCCCAATATGCTCCGTAAGTGTCGAGCCTAACCTCGATGAGGTAGTGACGAGACTAAGACAAGACACCTACAATAAACTTGTACAACTATATATATATGTGTATAACAAAATAACAAGTAAAGAGTCAAATGAAACAACAGAATAGGGGCAGGAATAAGGGACAATAGACAAATACAGTAAATAATGAATCATGGAATAAACCTCTTTCCAATATGAAACTGAAACCACCGAGTAAAAATTCACATTTCCAACATCAAGTAAAATAATGAAATCAATAAACTTGCACGCCATCACCCTGTGTGCTTACTCTCATTCTCACCATATCAGATAAATGCAAATGCATGACATCACCCTTCGTATTTTTACTCTCATCCTCACGTGATCATAATAGAAATGCATATGCACGGCACCACCTTTCGTGCTCTAAACTCTCGTGATAAGTAAGCATGTATGCGGCATCACCCTTTGTGATTTTATCCTCACAATCACTCAATCAATTATATCAATATGCAAAGATGTCACGACAACACCCGTCGTGCTTCTTACTCTTTCTCACCAAGCAAACAATAACCCAAAGTATCACACAAGGTGGGAAGCAAATTCAACTTTCAATATTGCAACAATTCTAACATAAGAAATAAACATGAAAAATGATCTAAGGCAAGAAGGCATAGTAAGTGAAACAACATGATACAAATAAGGTAAATCCCACTCGCATGCTTTAACTCAAAACATTACATAAGTACTCGTCACCACATATATAAGTCATCCCCGGACATAATTCACATAGCAAATAGACCAATCAAGTCTTATTTCCCTCAAGTTTAAGTTAACCACGACAATTACCTCTTTTCGTAACCAAATGAACAATCAATCATGACTTTTCCTTTCGAACAAGCCTCCAAACCAACTGAATCTAGCCAATTATCGATCAAACAATTCAAAACAAGCTATAGAAACAATCCACGAATGAAAAGGGTTCATTTTTTTTATCATTTTTGAAAAAATCAACTCCGAGATTGCTTGGTCAAAATCCAAGACACGAATCAAATCTCGATTACTCATTCACCCCTGAGCCCGAATACGTGATTTGTTTCGAAATTCGACCTTAATTTGATGTCTGAATCTCAATTTTATAAAAAAATTAAATTCTACCCAAACCCTCGAATTGCTACCTTGGAATTCATGGAAATATAGTTGAAATTGATTGAAAACTAGTTAAATTTGCTTATAAGTAAATTTGGAAAGAAATCCTCTTCAAAAATCGCCTCTAGAGAGTTTAAGGTTGAAAAATTGTGTAAAATGAGCTTAGTCCCGACTTTCCCATCTTTTACCGGGCTGCAGATGTTGCAGTTGCAAACTCTTGTTCGCAATTATGATTCCCGAAAATGTGAAACACTAATCGCAAATGCAGTCAGTGCATCACGCCTACAGAAGTGGAAAATGCGATATAAACCTCGCAAATGCGAAGAGCCCCTCCATCGCAAATGCGAGTAATGCTTCACAAATGTGAAGTTGTCTTCACAATTCACTGTGTTGAAAATGCAACTCTGAGATTGCAAATGCGATCCCAGCTCAGTTCGCAAAAGCGAACCCTAATTCGCAAATGCGAAGTGCCATCCCTTAGCCTATTATCGCATAACGATCCTGACATCGCAAATGCAAGGCTCGCAATTGTGATCATGTTCTCCCAAATGCGAGACCTGCAACTTTGCACGAACAAGAGCACCAGCAGTTCCAAACTTATTCACAACATCCATAACTCCCCCGAGCCCCTCGGGCTCTTAATCAAACATGCACACAAGTGTAATCACATTATACAAACTCCCTCGCTACCTCAAATCATCAAAATACTGTAAACAACATGAATCGGTCATCAAAACTCAAGATTTTAACTTAAAAATTAATTTTTCACAATCTTTCACATAACACGCCGCTACACGCTCGGGTCACCCCGGATCCCAACAAAACGTTCGCACAAGTCCAAAAATATCATACGAACCTATCGGAATCATCAAAACACCGATTCAAGGCTATTTACCAAAAACGTTGATCGGGGTCAACTCAAACTACATTTTAAGTGAAAAATCACTTTTTCTATAAAATTTTACCTAAAAACTTTTAGGAAAATGCCACGGACCATGCATGCAAACCAATAAACATCAAATGAAGCTATGAGAGGTCTCGAAATACAAAAATTAAGGCTAGTACTCAAAACGACTTATTAGGTAGTCACATTAGAGTCTGAAATTGGGGCAGATGATTAGTAAGTAGTTAAGCGTTCTTTTCCATACCAGTAGTATTAGTACTTTTCTCGTATTTCCTTATTCTTAGTTTCTCTTACTACCTATTACTTCTTTTCTTTCGGTTATTTTATTATCTTGTTGTTGTTTCTGCTTCTTTTTGGTGGCTTCGACACTATCATATTTTATTTTCAACATTGTTATGACTATGCTTTTTTGAGCCGAGGGTCTATCGGAAATAGTCTCTTTATTTTCACAAGAAAAGAGTAAGGTATGTGTACACACTACCCTCTCTAAACCCTACTTATGGGATGATACTGATTTTTTTTTATATTATTGTAGACATGTTAATGAAAGTATTTAACTATAAAAGCACAAGAAGTCTAACTTTTCAGAACTAAAACGGAGGGAGTAACCAAAAAAAAATTATGAAGGATAGGCCTACATGCTTTGTTACGCTGGTAGGTGGGTAAAAGAAGAGCATTGATGATAAAGGGGTTACATTATAATTTTGTTGAACCTTTTGATTCATAAATCTTTAGTCTCCCCAACTCAAAGTCTTTCGAGGCCTTCTTTAACTACGAGACGCTAAAAAACTTGTACAAACCAAACTTTTTCTAAATTCATATCTATCACTATAAAGCCTCTTGTTTGATAGATCCCCCCTTTCCCATAAATTAAAGTAATAAAGTAAAAGCAAATACAGAATGTGAAAGTAGAAAAGTGCATTATTTTTTCTCAACCCCATATTAATCCTTTATTTGTTGATCAGCTTCTCTTTCTACTGCTGTCTAGATAGTGGTCAATCTACATTTTCAGCAGCAAGTGTCATTATTCCGCCCCAAATTATTTGTACTCCCCCTGTTCACGATAAATGATCAATTTGTTTTTAGCATAGTCATTAAGAAAATACTAAATTCTATACAAAAATACTTATTATGACTAAACTACCCCTAATTAAACATTTAATGTGAAGAGTAAAAAAACTTTTTAAGGATATGTACATAGGAGTTATTTTATAAAAACAAATTGAATTCTTTCTTGATTACATAACTGGACACTTATTTTGAACCAAAACAAAAAAGGAAACTGGTCACTTATTGTGAACCGGAGGGAGTAATAATTTTCTATTCTTATTTTTCTATTTACATAAATAGTGCCTATAATAAATTTGTACATATTCCCAAGTACCCCTTCTTCTACTCGAGCCTCGGCGGATGTTTTTGATCTCATTCATATTCTAAGGAATTTTAAAGGATTGTTTCATATTGCACCGGTGCTAGAAAAGGTTGGACTATTTCCTATCGAGACAACATAAACTCTTCAACGGATCCTTATTTTTTAACTAGTAGATCACATTTTCTTAAAGTTTCATACTACTACTCAAGTGATATGTGAATTGCTCAGAAGAAGTTTTTCTAATCGGATTGAAATCGTGAGAAGTTCGGTTCTCTAGACTTATCTACCGCCCATAGTATTTGGTGCATTTTGTCTTTGATTCGTCACCTCAATAGGTATTTTTTAGTTTAACCATTCCGTATTCGAAAGAACCGCCATTGAATAAGCCTATTAAAGAAGTACAACAACAATAATAATAACTACTCAGTATAATCCTATTAAGTGAGGTTTGGAGAAAGCAGAATGTACGCAGCCTTACCCCTACGTATCCCGTAAGGGTAAAGAGACTGTTTCCAATTGACCTCGTTTGAAGAAGATGAAGGGAGCAAGCCTATTAAAGAAGTAAAGCGTTGAACTCAAACGGTAGTATGTAATGTGCAATAGTTTTACATTGGTGAACTAGTGTAAATGCAGAAAGATGGAGGCCCATTTTCCATTATACAACTCGCATGCATGTGTTGGACATTAGTTAGTCCCCACATATTCCATTTGCAAGTCACATACACGCCAACTTTATGCTCAATTATGAATCATAATTTGTGTAAAATCACATATATGTCCCTTACCTTTGCAGCTTTGTCCCACCACTCTATTAATTTATCTTTTCACTCTGCATCGAATATTCTAAAGTTGTTGAACGTCCAAATTCCAATTCAAACCGAGCCAAAGTAATTAATTAGTCATCTCCTCCCTTGGCTCTTTCAATCAATCTTTTTTCTTTTCGAAAGTCACCTCATGTTCTGCTTTTTCTCTTCTTCTTTTTTCTTAAAAAAGTTTGAAAGTTTATCTTTATTGACAGTAGCGTGCGTCTACCCGTTGTGAACTAAATCAAGTCAAAGAAAAGTAATTACTGCTCCCTCCGTTTTAAAAAATTGTCTTTGACTTTGATCCAAATTTTATAAAACTTTTGAAATATGTGATCTTAAATATGTTGGTCTTTAAGCTTAGTATAGCTTAATTTTAAACTTGATATAGCTTAAAAAGAGTTAATGAAAAATGATGGGGGGGAAAATAGAGGGAAGTGAAATTTTGAATTAGTGCACTTTATCCCTCATTGGAAAAAGGAAATAAAATTTATGTGTATATATAGAGAAGCTCTTCCTCTAGCTCTTAAATAGTTGAGAAGAAGGCAATCCTCGCGTTGTCGTCGCTCGCTCGGCTTCGGATTTGGATTTGGTCAAAGATTGATTGATTAATTTTTTTGGACAAAATTCCTTTCAAATTAATTAGCGAAAATTCAATCCGGAATGACCCACGACCCGGTATGTTCCAGTCCGTTTTCTTTCCCGGATTATTTTAAATCCGTTTTGTTTTTCCCACAATATTTTCCCAGCTATGACTGTTCTGAAAGGTTGCAAACCTTTTCAGAAACGGTGCCAAATTGGCTATAAATTTTCCTTCAAATCCCAGAATATTTACTTACGAAATTTTCTGATCTTCTTCTTCCTCTGCACATAAAAATTCTAGCGTGTTTTACAGCCTTCGAGTGGTTCGTTGTTCACCTGTGTTTTTGGCACCAACACTTCGGTGAGTTAAATTGTTCTATCCTGGGAGGATATATTCCAAAACCTCAGGTACTTGAGGGGAATAATTTCCTTAAGGATACACTGTGTATTTAGTGGGCTCGATTTATTCATGTACTGTTTTTCAGAATTTATTTTGACGTCCTAGTTCTACTAACTTTCTGTTTCTGTTTTTTCATAAAGTTTATTGTTTTATTTATTTTACAGCAATACAGATAACTAACAAAATATGCCATAACATATATGTAATTATAAACTTGTGGTCTAAAATTTATCATAGCATTTATTTGACTATAAATACTTCCTATAAAAAAAGGTATTGAAATGTGTCAACCTTTTTTAAACATACTAATACAGAAATAACATTGCTATCATATGGAAAGTCTTAGTTTTCACAATTACACGCCTAATTTTTTTGTGTGGAATATCACGGGTTCAAACCTCAAATTACACTTACATTTATGTGTTCTTTTGAGGTTTTTAGCATTGTTGGATCTAGGCGTCGAAAAAAAGCAAAGTGCTAATTATTGACATCTTAGCTTTAGGGGCAAACCACATCAGGGGGACAAAATGTGAGTTTGGTTTAATTCAGTGGCAAATATAATTTCAATATCTTCTCGAACATAATTATTTCATCAAACTAAAGACCCCCAACTACAAAAAAAAAAAAATCACTCATTCCCGGCAATTTGCAATTTTTGGAATTTTATATGCTGCTCGCTGTTATTCTACGGTAAGTTACCTTATAGTCCGTTTGACCAAGCTTCTAAAATCAGTTTATTTTGAGAAGTGCATTTTTCAGAAGTACTTTTTTAAAAAGTGATTTTGGTGATAAGCAGTTTGTGTTTGGCTAATTAATTTGAAAAGCACTTTTAAGCAGTAATTAGTGTTTGGCCAAGCTTTTGAAAACTGCTTCTAAGTGTATTTTTCTCAAAAGTGCTTTTGAAGAGAAGCTACTTTTTTCTGCTTCTCCAAAACTGCTTCTGCTTCTCCTCAAAAGCACTTTTTACCTTCCAGAAGCTTGGCCAAACACCTCAATTTTTTGCCAAAAGTACTTTCGGCAAAAAAAAAAAAACACTTTTAGCCCAAAAAAAAAGCTTGACCAAACAGGCTATTACTATCTTATCTGTTTTTTGGCTACGAAATTGATCAAGACTTATTTGCAAAATCAAAAAATGAAGTCTTTTAGTGATTATGTGGGTCCTTACATATAAAAAGAAGTATCAAGTACTATATCAGTTTCAAGAGAGTAAATAAAAATTCGCTGAGCAGAGTT
This sequence comes from Nicotiana undulata, assembly GCA_005239495.1. NCBI lineage: Eukaryota > Viridiplantae > Streptophyta > Magnoliopsida > Solanales > Solanaceae > Nicotiana > Nicotiana undulata. Next base: position 22,048 of record ML255969.1, on the reverse strand, counting down.
TCTATAAATAATGACACCACTTACGAGAAATCTTGTGTATGCCCCTAATTAGTAATATTATATGTGTATATTACTACAAGTATTTTTTGGTTGATATGGAGTTACACTGAGGATCTGTGCTCAACTCATTCTTATTTGCCCTGGTGATTGAACCACTGACACACCATATTCAAGAGAGGTGTTATGGTGCATGTTATTCGCTGATGACATAGTTCTGATTGACGAGACGTAGAGTGACGTTAACGAGAGGCTGGAGGTTTGTAGACAGGCCCTTGAGTCTAAGGGTTTCAAGTTGGGCAGGATGAAGACGAAATATCTTGAGTACAAGCTCGGTGCCGAGCCGAGGGAAGCGAGCATGACGTGAGGCTTGGATCGCAGCTCATTTCCAAGAGAGGCAGTTTCAAGTATCTTGGGTCGGTTATCCAGGGGATGAGGATGTCACACACCGCATAGGGAGGCGGGGGTGGAAGAAATGGAGGTTAGCATTTGGAGTCCTGTGTGACAAGAAAGTGCCATCGCTGCTCAAAGGTAAGTTTTATAGAGCGGTGGTTCGACCAGCCATGTTGTATGGGGCTGAGTGTTAGCCAGTTAAGAACTCACATATCCAGATGATGAAAGTAGCAGAAATGAGGATGTTCAGGTGGATGTGCAGGCACACTAGGGCGGATGGATAAGCTTAGGAATGAAGATATTCGGGAGAAAGTGGTGTGGCTCGCATTGATGACAAGATGCGGGAAGCAGGGCTCAGATGGTTCAGACACGTACACAGGAGAAGCTTGAATGCGCTGGTAAGGAGGTGCGAGCGGTTGACATTGGTGGGTACGATGAGAGGTAGAGGGTGGCTTAAGAAGTACTGGGGAGGGGTGATCAGGCGGGATATGGCGAGGCTTCAGATCTCCAACATGGCACTCGATAGGAAGTTGTGGAGGTCGACCATTAAGGTTATAGGTTAGGAGGCAGTTGAGCATATTTAGTCTACCGGTGTGAGGCTAGGATGATTGGATTTAGTCTTAGACTGCTAATGGTCAATGTTGTGTTTATACTACTCTTCCGTTTTCATAGTGTCGGACCTTGTTTACTGGTTATTATTTCTGCTTTCCCTCTATTTGCTGGTTATTGTGATGTTGTTATTATTTCTATGGTTTGTTGATGGTACTGATATATTATCTTTTTTCGTTTTCTTGAGCCGAGGGTCTATCGGAAACGACCTCTCTACCCCGGCCCCTCAGGGTAGAGGTAAGATCTGCGTATACACTACCCTTCCTATACCCCACTTGTGAGATTTATCAGGGTCATTGTTGTTGTACATATGTATATTACTGCAACTATAAATATTTTAAAAAACCCTTTTTTTTTTCTTTTACCCTAAAGATGGTCATGCGCCCTCCCTTATATTATGATTTTTCCTTACAAGTACCTCTCATGTGTAGAATCATAGTAGTATATAATTGGTAATGGCTGATGAGAACACTCTATTCATAAGACTAGGCAAGCACAAAAAAGACGAATTGTCATTCACAATGTTTGTGCTTTCCCTCTTCTCTGCATTGCATCTACATGTTTTGTGATACGTCAGATCAAAGCTGCATGTCCTTTCTTGTCTCCATTATTGGTACTCTGGTGAAAATGAGCACAAAATTTTAAAAAAAAATGATAATTTTAAATATATTGAAATATCTGTGAAGTTATATACCTTTTAAAAATTTTGGTCTTAGGCATGCATGCCTTAAGTTATTCACTTGTAAACATTCGTATTTTTAATTACATTATTATATTAAAATGTCGTTAGGTTTAATTCTTAGTGGAATCTTATCTACCCCTACTCCGACTAAAACCTCCTCATTCCTCAATAAATGTTCAGAGAAAAAATCATCCTAATATACAAAAATAATATCCTAACCTTATTATACAAAAATATCTTTTTATACATGTACCGATGATTCCACATTGTAGGACATGTCAGAAGTCTTAACATACAAGCAATTATTCTTTGCTAAAACAAACGTGCATTTAATTATGTAATAGTTTGAAACTCCGCAGATAAATGATCTTATATTTCTATTCTCTCCACTTAAATGGAATATATTTTTGTCCGCAATACGCAATTTGAATTTGTAACGTGTGACTGTCCACACATTCATTCCACTAGACTAGCACATTACAAGCTACAACTATATGATCCTATGTCATTCTTTTCTTTTCAATTTGTTTCCAAAACATAATATCCTCTTTTACATATACAAGAATTTTTATAAATTTTAATAATATTTTTGATATATGTCAAAATCCATTCTTTCTCTTAAACCTCGCCATCATCATCATACCGAAATCAATTTCGGCACATATGACAGTCCCAATAATTAAAAGAAAGGACAAGGTTGGACTCCGTGGAACCCCTTCCGTCACGAACATAAATTCTCATTCTCGAGACCATGATGCAGTCTAACATTTCATTTGCTAGGCAAACGAACGTTAGATAAAGTTATTAACCTTTTTTGATAATTTTTTAATTAAATGACAATAATGAAATCGAATAGTCTAAAATAAGGTGATAAACTATTAAATGACAAAATTCAAACACAAATCTCAGAACTGGTGTCACGAACACATGAGCGTCTAGAATACTACAGATAAAAGTCTGGAATAAATATAATTGTCTGAATCAAAGTAAACAGCTCAAATGAAGTAGAAGAGGACTTCAGGACTGCGGACGTCATGCAGTTGTACCTCAAGTCTCCTCTTATAGCTGGATCAGAGCAAGTTTACTGAACGTCGTTGGGACCAACTCCAGTATCTGCACAAGAAGTGCGGAGTATAGTATGAGTACAACCGACCCTGTCACGATCCAAAAATTCACTAGTCGTGGTAACACCTAACTCGACCCGCTAGGTAAGCCGACTAATAGTCAATATAATCCAAATGAGATTTATAAGAAAATAGTGAAGAATTATCGAAACATTAGTACAATAACCCAATGACAGGTAGTACAAATCCGAAGATTCTAAAACTTAGAATTTATTAGAAAAAAACTGGTATGTCATATGTTTGAAGTTTACATAAACAGATTAGAAAAATCTAAAGCTACCAAGGACAAGTGGCAGCTATAATCGGAACGCGAGTACATCTTCAATGCCAGCTCCCGCCATACACAGCCACTCCAGCTCCGAAATCTGCACGCAACTTGCGGAAGTGTAGTATGAGTACAGCCGACCCCATCTACCCAGTAAGTATATTGTCTAACCTCGTTGAAGTAGTGACGAGAATTTTTTAGTTAAAAGATACTCATTATTATAACATGTGCAATAGACAAGCAATAGAAACAGTTCTAGAACATAACAGATAAGAGTACGAGAAAACAATTATGCGAGGCAGTAAATGATTACTAGAAAAAATCACAGTAGTAAATTCATGACTTTCATGGTGTGAGAAATGTACTCAATATATCAAATCAAATGGTACGGCAACACCCTTCATGCATTTATCCCATCCTCACCAAATATATGAATGTAGGTCAAATAAATTGGCAAAGCAACATCCTTCATGCATTTATCTCTTCCTCACCGAGCATACGTGTAACAATACCAAACGGGTGAAAGAAATAACAATAACAATAACGATAAAGTGGGAGACACACAAGAAGTAATAACGAGTAACGCATTGCATATGGGAAACACCAACAGACTAAATAGAAAGCATAAAAGTAATGATAACATTTAAGATAGAGGAACATAAATTTTACAAGCTAACAGGGTAGAAGGCTTAGATGTTGATATAACAGCCATGAAGAAAAGCATGATATTTATAAACTAAATAAATAGAAGGCATGAGTAACTAACATGGTAGAAGACTTATACGAAAGTGCAACAAATGAGAAATGATACAAATGTGGATATGACAAACAAGAAGGAAAACATGATATTTGCAAGTTAAACAGATATAAGGCATGTATAACACAACAATTGAGATAGAAGACAAAGACAGAACAACAACGACAAGTCACATAGAAAACATAGGTGCAATAGTAACAACTCAAGATAAAGGCATGAATGTATACACAAGGAAAAGATATTACCACATAATGCATGTCTCTTGTCCTCGCCTGCACAGATACACCCTTCATGCCATGAACACATGATAATATAAAAATTTGGTAATATAAATAAAATGGCACGAAATCATCCTTCGTGCTTTTACTCTTATCCTCACATGATAATGTAAATAAAATGACACGGCATCACCTTTCGTGATTTTACTCTCATCCTCACATGACAATGTAAATGAGATCATGGTAATGTAAATGAAATGGCACGACATCACCCTTCGTGCTTTTACACTCATCCTCACATGATAATGTAAAAGAAATATCACGACATCACCCTTCGTTCCTTACACTCTTCCTCACGTGATAATGTATATGCAATGACACAGCATCACCCTCCGTACTTTACACTCTTCCTCACCAAGCATATGTATATTAATGACTAGCAAGGTTGGAAGCATGAATAACATCAAGAAGAGTATTTAAACGAACATTCTAAATGAACATCAATCACATCTTTCAAGCCAATAACATAGAATAAATCTCAAGAACCTTATTGTGCAAGTTGTTCAGCAAGTCTCAAAAATTATCTTCTATTCAAGTACAGAATCCAATATCTCAAGAATAACGGTCGTAGCGATGTATTAGTGATTAAGCATAGTGATGGCCAAATTTAACACATTAATAGATTCACGAAAATCCATCAAATTTTAATCAAGTTATAATAAGTTATCCCCAAGAGAACGAGTTTTAGTATCTCGGGTCTATTATCCATGGTAAAAAGGACATTGACGAAGATGTCACGCATCACATCGAAGCGGCATGGATGAAGTGGAGGCCCGCTTCCGGTGTTTTGTGTGATAGGAATGTGCCGCTAAAACTTAAGGGTAAGTTTTATCGAGTGGTGGTTCGATCGACTATGATGTATGTGGCCGAGTGTTGGCCAGTCAAGAACTCCCACGTACAGAAGATGAAAGTAGCAGAGATGAGGATGTTGAGATGGATGTGTGGGTGTACCAGGAGAGATAGGATTAAGAATGAAGTTATCCGGGACAGAGTGGGAGTAGCCTTTTTGGAGGACAAGATGTGGGAGTCAAGGCTGAGATGGTTCGGACATGTTAAGAGAAGAAGCATTGATGCTCCTGTCAGGAGGTTTTAGAGGTTGGCCATGGAGAGTTTGAGAAGAGGTCGAGGTAGGCTTAAGAAGTACTTGGGAGAGGTGATTAGGCAAGACAGGGCGCTGCTTCAGCTCACTAAGGACATGACCCTTCATAGTAGGGTCTGGAGGCCGAGGATTAAGGTAGAAGGTTAGTAGGTAGTTTATAGTTGTTCACGGATAGTCTTAGTAGTATGAATGTCCCTTCATATTCTTAGATTTTTATTACGTTATGTGGTTTTGTTCGCCTCAAGTATTTTATTTCCTGTTGCTATTATTTGGTACTACTTATCCTTTATCTCTCCCTTTTTCTTTTCTCTTCCATCTTTTTTACTTCCTTGATTTCCTCTTCTTCTTATTGACCTTCCTGAGCTGAGGGTCTATTGGAAATAGCCTCTCTACCTACATTAGGTAGGAGTAAGGTCTGTGTACAGACTACCCTCCCCAGACCCCACTCGTTGGATCAAACTGGGTTAGTTGTTGTTGTTGTTGTAATTTCAAATTCTTAAAAGACCAGAAGTCAAGTAAGACGTGAAACAAGAAGGTCACGTAATTTCACAAGGCACAATTTATCACATAATTTACCCCCGAGCATGATTAACTCTGGAACATGCATATATGCTCATCACCTCATACATACATTACCCCCCCCCCCATGTAGCAACCAATGGAAATTAGTAGGAAAAATTCCCCCAATAAAGTTAGGTTAGACACTTATCTCAAAGAAGCCCAATTGATACACTAGAAGCGCCATCACGTTCAAATCATCCTCCGAATGGCTCAAAACTAGCCGAAAGCAACTCAAAGTCATCAAATAATGTCATAGGAAGCAAACCCAATCGATAATGGACGAATCTTTACACATTTACTCAAATTCAACCAAAAAGTCAAACTTGATCTTGCATCTTGAAACCCGACAAAATTCCCAAATCTGACAATACAATAAATTACGAGTCCAACCATCCTAATTTCACTCAATTTTGACTCCAAATCGATGCTAAAAACTAAAAAATTAACTTTAGGACAGTTTAGGCAAAACCCTCAATTTCTCTTTTGAAATTATCACTCAAATGCCAAAAACGAAGATGGAATCACAGAATATAATCAAACGAGTAGAAAACACTTACCCCAATCCATGTGGGCTCCAAAATCGCCCAAATCCGAGCTACAAAACCATGTGAGAAAAAGTGACTAAATTCTGGAATAATTAAACGCAACAGTTATTATAGCTCGAATCAGATCCAAGATGACCCCAAATTTCATATATGATAAGCCCAACATAATCCTTGTGAGTTACACCCAAGATAGCTTTTTGAATCACCCAATTTGGCCTTAAAATGAGGGTGATATGATGCTTTGAAGTTTTAAAGGAAATCTGAAAATTTAACAGACAAAAATGACATTTTTGTAATTATTTTACACCAGATAATCAGCAGCAAAAGAATTTTCATTTTAGCACCCAAAACCCATTTGGAACCTCCCGTAAACAAACTATATATATATATATATATGTATATACACTTCAATCATACAACACGCTACGAACCTAGTTCCGAAAAGAGGTCATCTTGACCTGATATTGACCATGGACAAAATCCAAATCCTGAACTTAACTAGTTTCTCAACCAATGATTTAAAACACACCCGAGCCCCTCGGGAATCCATTCAATCATACCAACAAGTCCTATAACATGATACGAACTTATTTGAAGCTTCAAATCATATCTAACAACATAAAACCACGAATCACACCTCAAATCAAATTTAATGAACTTTTGAACTTTCAACTTCCAAAACCCGTGCCGAATCATATCAAATCAACTCGGTATGACCTCAAATTTTGCACACAGGTTTCAAATGAAACTAAGCTATTCCAACTCCCGGAACCAAAATCCGAACCTGATATCGGCAAAGTCAACTTCTTGTCAAAAACTCCAAATTGCCAACTTTCACCAATTAACGCTAAACCTTCAAGAAACATCCAAATGCAAATCTGGGCATATACCCAAGTCCAAAATCACCATCCGGACCTAACAGAACCATCAAAATTTTGATCTAGAGTCAAATACACAAAAGTCAAACTTGGTCAACTCTTCCAACTTAAGTTTTCTAATTGAGAACTATTCTCCCAAATCAACTTCATATCACATGAAAACCAAAACTAACGATTTTCACAAGTCATAATATATCATATGAAGTTAATCACTATTTCAAACAGTTGAACGGAATGCAAATTCTCAAAACAACCGTTTGGGTCGTTACAGACCACATGTGCTCTATAAGTGCCGAGCCTAACCTCGAGAAAGTAGTGACGAGGCTAAGGCGGGTCACTTACATTATCTTGTGCTCTATAAGTGTCGAGCCTAACCTCGAGAAAGTAGTGACGAGGCTAAGGCGGGTCACTTACATTATCTTGTACGCAATAATAATAATAATAACAATAACAATAACAACAACAACAACAACAACAACAACAAGAAGAAGAACAACAACAACAATAAGAACAACAACAACAATAAGAACAACAACAACAACAATAAGAACAACAACAACAATAACAACAACAACAAGAATAACAACAANTAATAATAATAATAATAATAATAATAATAATAATAATAATAATAATAATAATAATAATAATAATAATAATAATAATAATAATAATAATAATAATAATAATAATAATAATAATAATAATAATAATAATAATAATAATAATAATAATAATAATAATAATAATAATAATAATAATAATAATAATAATAATAATAATAATAATAATAATAATAATAATAATAATAATAATAATAATAATAATAATAATAATAATAATAATAATAATAATAATAATAATAATAATAATAATAATAATAATAATAATAATAATAATAATAATAATAATAATAATAATAATAATAATAATAATAATAATAATAATAATAATAATAATAATAATAATAATAATAATAATAATAATAATAATAATAATAATAATAATAATAATAATAATAATAATAATAATAATAATAAAAAAGATAGGAATGGAAGTAAAGCGGTTAATTTATAACAACAAACTCAAATCCAACTAGCAGTAAGTCTAGAAGAACAAGTCATGTAACTCATCTCAATTACCGAGGCAAAACCAACAATCACAAAAAAATTAATGAATTTAGGGGGAAAAGTCTCTTGGAAAATTGCCTCTTAGGTGTTCAGGTTTGAGAGATTGTGAGAAATGAGCTAAATCTGGGTTTCCCCTCTTTTACCCAGTTGCAGATATCGTCATTACGATGCTTTGTTGGCAATTACGAACATAGCAAATGCGAGAAAGGGGTCGCAAAAGTGAACACTGTCTAAGACTCACAGAAGTAGCAAATGCGGCATTTGGTTAGCAAATGTGAAACCCCACCCTTCACAAATACAGACCAATCCTTCGCAAATGCAAAAAGGTTACCTAGGAACATACTGAGTCGCAAATACGACTCAGTGTTTGCAAAAGCGATAACTGCTCGTTCGCAAATACGAATTTTTTCCTCGCAAATACAGGACTCCCGAATCCAGCCCATGCTCGCAACGCGAACACTTGTTCGCAAAAGAGAGGCACGCAATTGCGATCCAGGCCTTGCAAATGCAACATCTGCAGACCACACCAGCAACAGAGAAGGAATCAACTATTCTCCAAAGTCAAAAATCAATCTGTAGCCAATCTGAAACTCACCCGAGCCCTTGAGATCCAAACCGTACATGTACACAAGTGTAATAACATCATACGAATTTGGTCTCCCAATCAAATCACAATAATAACATCTAAATTTATGAATTAACCCTCAAAACGAATGAACTTTCAAAGTGAAACTCAAGAACACTCGAATCACATTTAAGTGTCAGAATCATGTCAAATCGATTCCGAATTGGACCAAATTTTGCAGACAAGTTTCAAATAGCAATACAGAACTATTCCAATTTATAACCTCAAAATCCGAACACTCTAGCTAAGAAGTCAACTTAGGGTCAAACTTAGTAATTCTTCAACTTTCAAAAATGCTAGTTTTTAGCCAAATGAGTCAAAACAAGTTAAGGACTTCCGAACTAAATTGTGGGAATATGCCCAAGTCCCCAATCATGGTACGGACACACTAGGACCGTAAAAACAGTGATCTGGGTCCTTTACAGAAAATGTTGACCGTAGTCAACTCAAGTCATTTTAAAGACTAAACATTCATGTTTTCTAAAACATTTCACATAAAACGTTCTCGGAAAAGACTTGAACTCGCACACAAATCGAGAAATTCTAAATGGAGCTTTTTGAGGTCTAAAAATACGGAAATAAAGGCTAAATCTTAAAATTACCTATCGAGTCATCACATTCTCCACATCTAAAACAAACGTTCGTCCTCGAACGAACATAGAAAAGCACTAGACTCGTAAAAAGGTATGGGTATCTACTCCCCATGTCGAACTCGGACTCCTATGTGACTGCCTCGATCGGCTAACCTCTTAACTGAACTCTAACCGAAGGATAACTCTTAAATCTCAAATTCTGGACCTGCCGAGCTAGAATAGCCATCGGCTCCTCCTCATAAATTAAATCTATGTCCAACTAGACTGAGCTGAAATCTAACATTGGGACGGATCACCATGATACTTCGGGAGCATGGAGACATGGAATACTAGATGAATTGCTAATAAGCTAGGTTGCAGAGCAAGCTTGTAGGCCACCCTACCCACTCTCTCAAGAATCTCAAAGGGTTCTATATACCTAGGGTTTAACTTGCCCTTCTTTCTGAACCTCATCACACCTTTTATGGGTGAAACCTTGAGCAATACCCTCTCTCCAACCATGATGACATCAAGAGCTCTCCGATCGGCATAACTCTTCTGCCTAGACTGAGCTACGCAAATCCAATCCTAAATCATCTTGACTTTTTCCAAGGCATCCTGAACGAAATCGGTACCCAACAACCAAGCTTCTCCCGGCTCAAACCAACCAACTGGAGAATGGAACTGCCTCATGTATAATGCCTCACATGGAGCCATCTGAATACTTAATTGGTAGTTGTTATTGTAGCAAACACCGCAAGCGGAAAGAACTGATCCCAAGAACCCCCAAAATTCATAACGCAAGTGCAAATCATATCCTCCAATATCTGAATGGTGCGCTCAGACTATCCGTCCGACTGGTGGTCAAATGTTGTACTCAACTTAACAAGTGTTCCTAACTCACGTTGTACGTCCCTCCAGAAGTGCGAGGTGAATTGCGTACCTCGATTAGAAATGATGGACACCGGCACACCGTAAAGACAAGAGATATCAGGGATATAGATCCTAGCCAACCGCTCCAAAGAATAAGTGTCACGATCCAAATTCCCAACCCTCAGGATCGTGATGGCGCCTAACACCACACTTGCTAGGCAAGACAATGTTAGATTTTAATTAACCATTTTCCTTTAAATTTATTTAAACACGAATAAACAATTCCAAATAAACACAAAATCCAAAACTTTCCAATGACTGATATCAAGAATAATATTAGAAATAATAAGACCAACCACGAACTAATACCAAATGTATAACTACCCAGAGTCTGGTGTCACAATTTATGAACTACTAAAGAATACTACAAATAATTGGGCTAAAAGAAATGTATCTCTATTTTGAATGAAATAAAACAGTATCCAAATAATAAAAGGAAGACTCCAGGAATATGCGGACGCCAGCAGATCCACCTCGTGTCTCCGTGCGAATAATGTCTGCTACTACTTTCACCTAACTCTGACTGGTACCTGGATCTGCACAAGAAGTGCAGAGTGTAGTATCAGTACAACCGGCCCCATGTACTGAGTAAGTGTCGAGCCTAACCTCGACGAAGTAGTGACGAGGCCAAGGCGGGGCAATGTAACGTAACATGTAACAATATATATACAACAAAGCAAGAAAACAATTCTAAACAAAACAAGAACAATAAACTTGTAACCAAATTCTCTCATAAATTCCAACTTTTGACTTTTAAAATAAAAGTAAGTGTAAGATACGTAAAATAGTAAAGTAAAACAATAATTTTTCAAATCTTTACTTTTTCTTGGAAAATCAGTAAAACATAGGTGTCCTCCCTTATTGCTTCTTGTTGCGGCGTGCGACCCGCTCTCACCTGTCCACCCTTATTACACCTCCCTATATTCCACCCTTATTACACTTGTTGCGGCGTGAAATCCGATCCCACCTGTCTACCCTTATCACTCCTTGTTGCGGCGTGCAACCCGCTCCCACCAGACATATCATATCAGCTTATTTATTTATGAAAACTTTCACAATTCAAGTCAAGCCTTTAGCAACACTTTTGTCTCAATAATTGTAAACAGAAAACGATATAACTCATAAACTTTATCAAGCATCATTTCATAATGAAACCAACCAGAACATATGTAATTATCGTAACACTATCATTCAACTCAATCTTTATGTATCATATCAAAACCAAGGAAACAACCAATGCTTCTAACATACTTGACAATAATTTAATGAAACCAAATAGTTATGCAAGCCTCGATGATCATAAAACACTTAAGCCATGAAGCAAATAATTGGAATCGGGGATGAAATCATGTTAAACAAACAATTTGGTAGCGCATAGGTACTCGTCACCTCACTTATACACCACACCCAAGCAATTTCACATAACAAGCAGGTTGGGGATTCCTATTCCCTCAAGACAAGGTTAAACCAAGCACTTACCTCGATCTCACAAGCAATTTACTGCTCTATCACTGCCTTTCCTTTAGAATTTGCTTCTAATCCGCTCGAATCTAAACACAATTGGTTTAATGTCATCAACCATAGCCTAAAGGAATCAACTTTTATTGAAAAACTATGGCTTTCCTATGTTTTCTTACCAAAATACAAAAATTAACCCCGAGCCTGCTTGGTCTAAACTCGAGGTTCGGACCAAAAATCGTTTACCCATTATCCCCCGAGCACGAATATACAATTGGTTTTGGAATCCGACCTCAATTCGAGGTCTAAATTCCTAAGTTCTACCCAAAAATCCAAATTTTTACCATGAGAACTCTAGATTTTTGGTTGAAATCTTCTTAAAAGTTATTAAGGATTGAAAGGAATAGGTTAAAGATCATTTACCAATGATTTGGAGAAGTTTGGGTCTTTGGAAAATCGGCTATGGAGGTTTAAGGTTTGAGAAAATTGAAAAATGGATGAAAAACTCGTCTAAAATCTCACTTAACAGGCTGCAGATGACGCATTTGCAATTTGCGAACCCTCGCAAAAGCGAAGAAAGATTTCGCAATTGCAAACAAGGAAGGGCTGGAAAAAGTTGCATTTGCGACAAATGGTTTGCAATTGCGAACTGGGCATCACAATTGCGATGAAAAAGTTCGCATTTGCGACCACACCAGAACCAACAATTTTTCCCGACACGAAAATGAGCATAACTTCCTCATACGATGTCCAAATTCGATGATTCTTTTTTCTATGGCTCTGTAATTACGATACAGATCTAATTGTTCGATAAAAACTGAATTTGGAGCTTATTTTCTTAATGTGGTATCATTTATGCTTGAAGAAACAACGATGAAGCATAAAAAACAAGCGCACCACAACCTAAACCTATTTGAAACTCACCCAAGCCCTCGGGGCTCCAAACCAAACATGCACGCAAGTCTAAAAATATCATACGGACTTGCTTGTGTGATCAAATCATCAAAATAACATCAAAAACTATGAATTTAACCTCAAGACTCATGATTTTCTCAAGAACACTCAAATTTTCTAACTTTTCAACCGGACGTCCAAATCACAACAAATCAATTCCGATTGTCACCAAATTTCACAGATAGGACTTAAATATCATAACAAACTTGTACTGGGCACCTGGAAAAAAATACGGTCCCGATACCAACGAGTTCAAACATTAATTCATTTCTTTATTTCCTTTAAAAACCAGCACAACAATTTTCTTCAAAAACTATTTTCTAAGGCTAGGGACCTCAGAATTCAAAACTGGGCATACGCACAGGTCCCATATTTTACTCCTGAGCTCTCGGGATCATCGGAACACAGACCGGGTCCGTTTACTCAAAATGTTGACCAAAGTCAACTAAAACCAATTTTTAACTCTAAAATTTTCTATTTCTCATATTTTCACATGAAAGCTTTCTGATTTCACGCCCGGACTACGCATGCAAATCGATGTAATTAAAATTAGTATTTTATGGCTAATAAGCCTAGAATCGGGTCTAAATTCTTAAAATGACCATTTGGGTCATCACAATAGGTAACTACTACTGGAATGAAATGTGTCAACTTGGTCAACTTGTCCACAATAACCCATATCGCGTCGAACTTATTCTAAGTTTGGGGGAGCCTAATAACAAAATTTGTTGTAACACGCTCCCACTTCCACTCAGGAATCTCAAGCCTCTGAAGTATACCATCAGGCCTCTGATGCTCGTACTTTATTTTCAGACAATTAAGACACCACATTACATATGCAACAATATCTTTCTTCATCTTTCTCTACCATTAATGTTGCCTCAAATATCGCTACATCTTGGCGGCACCCGGATGAATGGAATACCGCAAACCGTGAGCCTCATCAAGAATCAACTCACAAAGCCCATCCATATTGGGCACACAAATCTGACCTTGCATCTGCATTACCCCATCATCTCCTATAGTAACCTGCTTTGCACCACCGTGTCGCACCGTGTCCTTAAGGACAGGGAGTCATCACACTGACGCTCTCTCATGCGCTCAAACAAAGAAGACCGAGAGACCGTGCAAGCTAGAACACGACTGGGCTCCGAAACATCTAACCTCACAAACTGATTGGACAAAGACTGAGCATATGATGCTAGCGGCCTCTCCCAACTGGAATATTCGTAAGGCTTCCCGTACTCACAGCCTTCCTACTCAAGGTATCGTCCACAACATTGGCCTCCCTCGGACGATACAAAATGGTGATATCATAGTATTTCAACCGCCTCCTCTGCCTCAAGTTTAGATACTATTGCTTGAACAAATACTAGAGACTCCAATGATCCGTGAATACCTCACACGACACGCTTTAAGGGTAATGCCTCCATATTTTCAGCACATGAACAATGGCTTCCAACTCTAGGTCATGAATAGGGTAATTCCAGTCATGAACCTTCAACTACCGCGAGGCATATGAAATTACCCTGACATCCTACATCAATACTGCATCAAGCCCAATATGAGATGCATCACAATACACCGTGTAAGATCCTGAACACGTGGACAACACCAACACTGGCGTCGTAGTCAAGACAGTCTTGAGCTTCTGAAAGCTCGACTCACACTCATATCACCACCTAAATGGAGAACCCTTTTGGGTCAATCATGTCAATGGGGTTTTTGTGGATGAAAACCTCTCCACGAACCAGTGATAACCCGCCAAACCCAGGAAGCTCTGAATCTGTGTAGCTGAAATAGGTTTAGGCCAGTTCTAAACTGACTCAATCTTCCTAGGATCTACTTTAACTCCCTCTGCAGGTACAACATGCCCCAAAAAGGCGATTGAGTCCAACCAAAACTCACATTGGAAACTTGGCATATAACTGACTATCTCTTAGAGTTAAAAGTGCAATCCGAAGATGTTGCTCATGCTCCTACTGACTGCGGGAGTAGATCAATATATCATCAATGAATACTATTACAAAAGAATCCATGAATGCTACTGGGACATTTGCCAACCAAATGACATCACTAGGAACTCATATGCCCATACTGAGTCCAAAAAGCTGCCTTAGGGACATCTGATGCCCTAATCTTCAACTGATGGTATCTAGACCTCAAATCAATCTTCGAAAACAACCTTGGCATCGTGAAACTAATCAAATAAGTCACGAATCCTTGGCAAGAGATACTTGTTCTTGATAGTGATTTTGTTCAACTGTCGATAATCTGTACAACATCCTCATCGAGCCGTCCTTTTTCACAAACAAACGGGCACTCCCCAAGGAGAGACACTAGGTCTAATGAATACCTTATGAAGTAAATCCTACAACTGCTCCTTCTGTTCCTTCAACTCAGGTGGCGCCATACAGTATAGTGGAATAGAGATGGACTGAGTGCCCTGAGCCAAATTAATACAGAAGTCAATATCCCTTTCGGGTGGCATCCTCGGAAGATCTATGTGAAACACCTCTTGAAACTCACCCAAATAGGTACTGAATCCATGGAAGGAACCTCTGTGCTAGAATCACAAACATAGGCCAAATATGCTAGATAACCCTTCTTAACCACATGTCGGGCCTTCACATAAGAAATAACATTGCTAGTAGAATGGCCAGGAGTCCCCCTCCGCTCTTGTCAAGGCAATCCTATCATATCCAAGGTCACCGTCTTGGCGTGATTGTCCAATATAGCATGATAAAGTGAGAGCCAATCCATACCCAAGATAACATCAAAGTCCACCATATCAAGAAGTAGGATATCTACACTAGTCTCAAGGATCCCGATAGAAACTGCACATGAGTGATAAACATGATCTACAACGATAGAATCACCCACATGTGTGGACATATATACATGAGCACTCAAAGAATCACGAGGCACAATCAGATATAAAGAAGAAAGGATGACACATAGGAATAAATAGATCCCGGATCAAATAGAACAGAATCATCTTTATGGCAAACTGGAACAATACATGTGATGACGGTGTCAGACAAATCGACCTCAGGTCTAGCTGGGAATGTATACAAACGGAGTTGAGGCCCACACTCTAACCTCCGCCACTAGGGAGACCCCTAGCTAGCTGGTCTCAGCCTCTAATGGCGAGACCTCTACCTCTAATAGCGTGACCTCCACCTCTAGCGATCTGACCCCCGCCTATAGATAGTTGTGCGGGCAGTAGAGTAATCGGTTCCGGTATGATGGAACGAGAACCCTACTGTGATCAGTTTCTTGACAATCTTGGGAAATACCTCATGATGTAACTTATGGCCCCACATTCAAAGAACACTCTCGGCTGCTGAGGCTGCTGAAAAGAAAACTAACCTTGACGACTCGAATAACCGTTGTGGTAACTCTGAAGTGGTGGTGCACTGATAAGAGCTGAATGTGTATTGAATGATGGATACTCAGGACGAGACCCATAAGAACCATGAACACTCAAAGCAATATGGGATACTTTGAGAGCTTACTGAATCGGCGTAAAAGGATGGCCTCTACCAAAAGAACTCTTCCCCTAAATGAGGAACTACTGAAACCACAAAAACGATAAGGCCTCTTATCAGACATCCGCCATCTCTCATGACCACGGACCATCTTGATCCGTTTGGCAATATCCACGGCCCTCTGGAAAGAAATATCGTCCTCAGTCTCCTTGGCCATCTGTAGCATGATACTCAAGGTGAGTCCATCAATGAATCTCCATATTCTATCCCTATCATTAGGAGTAAAATAATGGCATGGCGAGCTAGGTCCACAAATCGAGTCTCATACTGGGTGACGCTCATGCTGCCCTGCTAAAGACACTCAAATTTCCTGCGGTAATCCTCTCTCAGAGTGAAAGAAATGAACTTCTCTAGAAATAGATGTGAAAATTGAATCCTAGTAAGTTTAGGTGAACCAGCTGGTCTGGTCAACATATAATCTCTCCACCATTCTTGGCAGAACCCGTCTTCTGAAACACTGCAAAGTCGACCCCATTGGTCTCAACTATACCCATATTGCACAACACCTCGTGGAAACGGTCCAGATAAACTTGTGGGTCCTCGAAAGTGCACCACTAAAATGAATAGAAAATAGCTTGGTAAACTTATCCAGCCTCAACAAGGCCTCAGAAGACATAGCCGGCATGTTACCGGCCTGTGCCGCAACAACCGACTAAACCACCCCCTAGAGTCTGATAAAGGGGATCCACCTACTCCGAAGTGTGAGTAGCGGTAGTTTCAACCCTCCCCCCCCCCCCAAGCCCGAGA